>JAHWFP010227484.1:0-12814 GCA_023313725.1 Lithobius niger
CACGTTCATGTTTGCGGACCCATCGTCACCGCCCCCCCCCCCCCCCCAGCTAATGATTTCGTTCCCCTTTTCTAATGATGACTTCTATTGTAATCTTCCATGTTCATGCTCTGGCAGAAATAAATGAGGCTCAAGTCGGTTTCGAAGCTGCCCCTTTGAGAAGCATGCCGTCCTGAAAAGCTTCCTTCCAATGCTTCCCTCCTACAAGACGGGCTATGCCGTTGGTTCTTACTTAACTCTTAAGAGTTCTTAAAAGTAGTAGTTTTGATTTATACAATCTTATTACGTAAATAAGCATAGCCATATGAAGAAAGCTGGTAGTCTCAATCACTACCCCGGCTGGCACTAACTGGCAGGGACTTCGCCAGGGTCCCTTTTTCTCTCTCCGTCCAGATCAACTTCCTCACGGAATTAAGCTGAACTCGGCCACGATGACCACAAACTGCTACCACTTTATGACGAATCATTTAAAAAGGACTCGGTTATTTATTTTTAAGATTGCTACCAAGTTGACAAATCTGTTGGTATTTTTAACTAGATAGCGCGTCTTGACTCTTACAAGCCCACGCGGCGCCTAGGTGGCAGTTGTAGCTGTTAGGGTGCATTTATAATATTGATTTCGACGCGTACACGTGACGCTCGGCGCGTGAAACTTAAAAAGTTTTTCCCATGCTCAACGCTTAAGCGCGACCATTTACAATTGTAGAGCAGGTGGGCCAACGCGCGCGTTTTGCTATTTTCAAGCGTCACACGAATATCTACTGGACCTAGATCGGTGAGTGCCAAGCGACGCTCGCACGCTTAGTTGTTGCATGTTGGGATAAAAAAATGGCGGCATCAATGGATTCCATCGGCGCCGACCGGCGCCACAAGAAAGGAAAACGTGGTGTGTTAAAAGGTTGAATGCTCAAAATAAACGGCCAGATATCTTGATTACAGTGACCTGGACCCGTATGGCATCGAATCTTTGTGCTATAGAAGGGGGAAGTTGTGAAACAGCATAGTTGGAACGGAGTGTCGGTCAGCATTATCAAGCTCACGTGCCTGCTCACGCGTTTGATTTGTAAATGAAAGAGCGTTTGCTTCAGCGTAACGATACCACGAGCGGGCCAAGCAAATTGTCCGCGCGCACTGGTTTGCTCATGAACTGGCGTACGCGTCGAGCGCCACGCTCACGCACAAGCTTTTATGTTGTAAACGCAGCCTTAAACGCCTCTGCTAACGCGTTGAGTGCGAAGCAGCACAGAGGCGAAGCAAATACGAGAGATATTCCAATTCCCTTTAGTTCTAGGCCGTACAGTACTGGACGGCTCCTCTGGCGTGTCGTTCACCAACGAACACGGGAAAAGCTGAACGGCCTTTTAGTGGGGGGTGAATGCAGCTTTAGGGCGCCCGCGCACTGAGAGGCCAGGTCGCGTGGCCAGTGGTCGTGGCGGCTAAAAAAACGCGGCGACGTGCCGCGCGGCCACGTCCGTTTTTCATTGATAATTCTCGATCACGTGGTGAAAAATAAACATGGAGCAAGTATGGCCGCCTGCACGCCGCCCGGGATCCCAGTGGCCGCGGCGACAGGCTGGCCGCTGCGGCCAAGTGCGCGTTGCTACATATGCCGTAAGCATTCTCGTTGGGCGCGCAGCTTGGCTGCTGTATGCACGGTGGCCCTTAATGCCAGTTGGGAATTAAGGAGAGATGCTAACGCTATTCGCTATCCAACTCTTTCTGTCAGTTATTGTTAATTTTTATACAGCCACAATTGTATAATAATAATGTGATTAATGCTAATAAATGTTTGAGTTTATTTTATTTTTCTATAGACCCGCTTGATTATTGAGGTGATCCGCTCAGAAAGGTTGCGTCAGAGATCCTTGGAGGGACGCAAAAACATTCCTGCAATATTAAAGCGAAGTATTCGCAAGGAAATTGCGAAATGGAGCAATACAAAGCCGCCCGCAAATTCGGAATTTAAATTCCAAATCGACAAAAGTAGTAACACGTGAGTTTATTTGTTGTTAATTGCCGTTTTATTTTACTATTGCTGTTTTTTGTTTTTTTTATGGGGCGCATAGTGTAATGGTATGAATGGTATGTTCACATATAGAACAATTTCTATGCCATTTTAGAAGTAGCCTGTACACGCACTTTTGGCTAGACACACCGGTAATGAATAGCGAATTTGAAGAAGTTACCGAGCAAAGCGTTTTGTACATTTTGTGTTAGGGCTGAAAATGGGTTCTATATAGGACAGTGACACAACGTTGTATTACAACTCTATACAACTCTGTATACAACTCTATGGTGGAGCCAGTAACTGGGATAGCTGCAAAGGTCACTGGAGGGGGAAAAGAAGGGCGTCTTACTAAAGACAATGCTGTTAAGAGTGAATTTCTTAGGCCTATAATGCGCGAATTTTTGTCTATTTGTTGGCAGTTGCTGACATTTTTAAGCAAGTCAAATCCTATCAAATCCGCTCGCAAAGCACTGCCTTGACTAGAAGTGCCGTTTAACCCTCCATTTAATCTAGTGCCCCTTGCAGCTATCTCTCTTGTATCCAATATGACGTCACACGACACTGCTCTGTAGTGTGCCGCCCCCCCCCCCACAACATTCAAAAGCGTACTAAAGTCAGTCCTTCCAGAATCCACTGGCAGCCGAAAAGAAAGCAGCAAAATGTGAAAAAGGTACCAAGTCTTTGCCTCAATGTTCTGATTTTTGCCGCTACTGCACCTACTTATTTTCGGCATCTTATTATGGGATACCGCGATGCCTTTGTTGGTCCTGTTAACTCACTTAGTTTTTCAGGCTGATTGTTGTTGATGCTTTTTGAAGTAAAACGCAGGGTTTACATCTGAGTTCACCCTGGCCTCAGAAATGAAGATGTTTGCCCTCCGTATTGTCAACGTTTCATGACCTCCCGGTCTCAACACATCCATCATATTATGCTACGAAATTTTTTCACCTTTTTTTTGGGGGGGGGGGGGGAGGTGGTCATATCAAAGCTTAATGCCAAGGATACAAAATTGACCAAATTCTGACAAACTTCATATAATCCGTATGATAATAATGGTGTTTTAGGTAATATGACACATTGTTATTAAAATACTATGTAGCTCACGTAATTAAGGTTTGTTTTCAATTGCTCAAATCTCAAACATTTTGCATTAACAGAAAAAAATTGATATAACCAATAAGGTGCTAAGGAAGTATAGACGATTAGTTTCAAGGCAAGGCTCAATTCTAATTTACTTCTCACTGTATAGCTAGGGGACTATACATCTATAGCGTTACATATTATGCATCTGCCAGACTTGAACCTTCTGTCCGAGGCTTCTACCTTTCAGTCTGATCTCTCCCACCTATTCCCCGAGTCGTCGAGCTCGAGCTCATTATATAGCAGCCCGAGCCCTAGCCTCGTAACCAGCGGATTATGGCTAAACCAGTGTGATCTGGTTCTAACTGGAGTCGAACAATAGAACACACTCGCACCCGACTGTTTGGCACTGTGCCAACTGTGGTTAGCAGCATGCGCGCATCAGCTCTGTTAACGGCAAGGTGCACCAAGGAGCGCTGGCTCCGTAGGTTGCGTGTTGCCGTTATGTAAACTGTTACATCCCCCCTCCCCTAAGAGTTTGCTTAGGTAAAGGAACGATGTGCCTTTGCGTTACACTATGAGTACCCTCCCATACAGCGAGTTTAGTACCCATAAATCGTATCGAGCAATTTATTCAATAAAATACTTAAAATCTATACAGAGTTTCAGGAAACTACGGCGTTAATGTGGCCCATGCATTAGGCTTATTTCTACTACACTGTACAATCTTCGTTACGTTCGTTGGTTATGTACTGCTTTTCTCCAGTATAAGAGAAACTTAATAAAACACCAAAAAATTCCACATAAAGTTTGTGACTCCCACATTTAAATGTTTTCTTTCCACTGTGTACGTATGTGTGTGTACTATCACTCACATCCCTAAGTTGATTTTAGTATGATCAACTGTTTTTTTTTTTTATTTTGACATTAGGTCTCATTCATCACACTTGACTGGCTTCTTTCCACCTAAACACCTGAATGAAATCGTAAATTAATAGTTTGTTACTATAAATTTAAAAATATCTTCTCTTCAACAACTCGCCATGAATTATTGCCGAGGTGTCTTGTAGATTTACAAATATTTAAGTGAAGCAATTGATTTAGGCTAACAAATTATACATTTCTGAAATACCGTAAACATTGTCCCGAATGTTGCCTTAAAAATCGCCATATTATTGATACAGAAAGAATGATTAAGAGCAAAAATTATTAAAGGAGGATAAGTGTTAAATGAAGACCAAATTTTCAGTTAAGTAATTATGTAATAAATCCTAAGTAAGATTTTAAAAGTGATAGTTTGTTACTATAAATTTGTAAATATCTTCTCTTCACTCTCCATGTAGTAATTATTGCCAAGGTGTCTTGTAGATTTAGAAATATTTAACTGAAGCAGTTGATTTAGGCCAAAAAATGGTATATTTCTGAAATATCCTCAAACTGTTCTAAACGTGGCTTTAAAAAAAACGCCATTTATACTTTACTGTTCTAAACGTGGCTTTAAAAAAAAACGCCATTTCTACTTTACGCATAGCGCCCGAGACATATTCTTAATCTCATCGAACTGCTCAGCTACCAATTACGCCAAATTTCGTCAAAAATTACGTCACCTTCAGTTGTTTTAGGACGTAATTGCTGGATGCATTGGTGAACAATAGAGCGCCAGGGTCATGACAAAGTTTTTTAAGAATGTGTGTTCAGCATCATCTGCTCCCATCACACTTCGTCATAAAATTGCTATTTTACGGTTTTCCGTGCCCATATCAAATAAAATTCATTATTTGTCCCTTTCCAAATTAGTTGCATCTAATTACTGCCAGGCGGTCTACTATGTACTTGCATATACAGAGCGCCTCCTTCTTTGATTTCTCATAGTCCCTATGAACCTTTGTTTGGCTATTGCAAGAAGGCGGGTGGGTTCTACTGAAGGTAAGTTTTGAGGATAGTGAAAACTAATTTCAAACAGTGTTGAAATTTTCGTTCCTTACTATCTGCAAAATACTAACCTTCAGTAATTTATGCTCACTTTGTAACATTGGAGGTGGGGTCAGCTAGAACCTTTTGCTGGATATAATTTTTCATTAGAACATTATTGTGCACGGAAAGTACCAAGGAAAAATGGTAGCCGCTAGAATTATACTATAACCACTTGAACTACTGGTGTCCAAGAGGTAGTAGGTGCAAAAAAAATGTTTCTGGGATTCCATGAACAGGTGGCAAACCCTTCATCTCAGGTAATGCTGCAGCCATGAGTACAGGAAGCCTCAAGTTCCCTCAATTCGTGAGCCCGCACCGCACAAAGGGTATCTTTATGGTTTGGGTAAAGTTCATAGGTATGCCTAATCACGTCGCAAATCCATTTCCCCAAGCGAGTGGGAGAACTTCGCCAAAAACTTTATAGCAGTGTAGGGGGAACGGTTCTGTCAAAATGGGGATTTCTGAGATAGAAACGTAAGACTGTAATTCGACGTTGCAGTTTTTTTTCGTCCTCAGGATTCACGATCGGCCCTAACACCTGGATGGTAAGTGGTTTGGGGTTAATGTCCGGTCTGGTATTTTTCACCCTGAAATGAGCTGAAAAAGTGAGTCACAGAAGTCCATCCTTTCGAAAAAACGCAAATAGGATGTTTTCTCCGGAGAAGGCAGCCACTTCAATCGTGTCTTGCAGCAGAAGCTCTCGTCAGGTAGAAGTGAGAGGCTCTTTAGCACAGGGGGAGATTCTATATGGTTTGGGTAAAGTTCATAGGTACGCCTAATCACGTCGCAAATTCATTTCCCCACTTTGAAAGGTGCCACTGCGAGTGGGAGAACTCACCAGATACTTTATCCACCTGGCGGAACAGCGGTATAGGGGGAAAGGTTCTTTCAAAATGGAGATTTCTGAGATAGAAACGTAAGACTGTAATTCGGCATTGTAGTTTTTCTTCGTCCTCAGGTTTCACGATCGGACCTAATGCCTAGGTGGTAAGTGGTTTGGGGTTAATGTCCGGTCTGGTGTTTTTCACCCTGAAATGAGTTGGAAAAGTCAATCACAGAAGTCCATCCTTTCGAAAAAACGCAAATGGATGTCTTCTCTGGAGAAGGCACCAGTTCAATCGTGTCTTGCAGCAGAAGCTCTCGTAAGGTAGAAGTGAGAGGCTCTTTAGCACAGGGGGAGATTGCGTCTTGGAAAAAAGTCTGCGAGTTTTGGGGCGAGCATTTTCGAAAGCTAACACGAGTTTAGAGATGATTTTGCTGTCGGTGGCTGAACTGTTAACAATGCAGGAAAGGACAAATTAATGATGTAATGGTAATCTTTGATTACAGTTGGAGAGGCTTTTCGAAAGAGAGGCCAGACAGTTGACTGGCGGATCACAAGGCGAGTTACACCATGAATACCACCTCTCTCATTTTGTTTCTTAAATCTTAACTGTAGAAGGTCTGTGGGAAAGTAAAAGCCTCATTGAAACTTGGGGATATTAGTCTCCACCCGTGAAGAAGAATACTTGGTTTTGGGTGGTGAATCTTCCCTTTGTGGTCTGTTAATAACTCTTTCTTTAGAGGGAGAGGTATGGGGTCGTCCTTCATTTCCATCAGGTTGATGAACCAGGACACTGCTGGTCATCATGGTGCTACAGAATGAATGATTCTTAAGATTTCCTGATCTTGTTTACCACTGATTGGAGAAGTGGAAACGGAGGAAATGCATAAGCAAAGATTTCTGTCCAGAGAAATCTAGTGAGAGTGCATTGGTTGCCTATGCTGCTGGATCTGGGAATGGAGACACAAAGTTGTGAAGCTGGAAGTTCCTCTGTCCAGACATTGAGCTTTCCCACGATGTGTCTGGGTTGAAGCATCATGTGACGATTGGAACAATTCTTGAACACAATTCTTGAACAATTCTTGAGTGAGTAACTTCTCTCTTCACGTAGGTTACGGCTGTTGTATTGTCTGACATGATTGTGACAGTTTTCTCCTGATGTGAAAATGACTACTTCTTAATGGCGAGATAGATTTCCAAAGTTTGAGGACGTTTATATGAAGGAGTTTCTCTTCTTCCTTCTACTTGTCTGGTACTTCCTTTCCTTCTCAGTGAGCTTCCCAGCCCGAAGTCGAGGCGTCAGTTAAGAGTAGAACTTCTGTAATTGGCTCGTTGATTGGAACTCTTGGTTTGAGATTTAAGGGGATGGAGGTTCTTCACCAATCAATGTTTTCAACGGGAAGGTTGTGAAGGGGAATCCAGTCCGACCACTAACCAGTTTGTTTTGAAAACCATTCTTCATTCCTGAACCAGTGATTCGGTTTGGCTTTCCACTCTCCTTGGCGCACGAGCTTTGCGTTGGAATTGATGAAGTTGATGATTGACGCTAGCTCTAACGTAGTGATATTTTTCTTAGGCAGGAGCTCCGAAAGAGTTGTTGGCTTTTTAGGATTCGTTCTGGAGGTGGGCACACGAGTAAGATGCGAAGATCGAACTGAGCTTCCACTAGAATGAACACTTTATCTGGAGTGAACCTGGACTTGTATATGTTGATCGTGAAAGAGGTCGAGATATCTTTGAAGTAGAAATTCACCCCAAAGCTAAAAGAAGATAAGTTCCTCGACTGAGTGATATTCTTTTGGTTTGTTTTTTTTATGGGGGGGGGGGGGGGCCCCATGAGAAGACAATTGCCACCATTTGTTGATTACGTTTCCGTAACAATCCCAGCGAAAAAAACTGCAGGTCCAACATCTTTAGTTGGTGGATACAGCGGCAAAACCGCCTCGAAGAGCCGAAGAATCCACTGCTTCAGCAGTGACATTACGGTGAAGGACCGCAAAATTCACCGCACATTTAAGCACCGGTGCACATGTGCGGTCGCCGCTGCGGTACCGCATTTGCGGTTTGGTTTACGTGTCATCTGTTGGACACTGCACACATACCTGCGTCGACGTTGCGTTACCGCCTGCCGCTCGCCCGCCGCTTGTGCGGTCATTTTGTACCGCAATTTCCCCCGTTAACGCAGCGGTACCGCAGCGTTAAAAAAACACAATTGCGTTTCTGAGTACCTTGGATGACTTGAGTGGTGCACACGTCCGCCGTTTACCGCAAAAGCGTTACCGAAAATGGCGTCCAATTTTGAAGAAATAGACATGGAATTGTTTATTGGGGGAGTAAAGAACTATCCTGAAATATGAAATGTTGCTGCAGAAATGATTGAAGACTCATTGGGAAGTAATTAAAGAACCTTTCCGAATTTTTTAGTTAATCTGCAAAGGATGTATAAAGTTTTCCCCTGGTACGTCTTAAATTAGTACATCAATGTACCAAAATTCGTTGCATTGGTTTTAAAAAACATTCTTTGTTCACGAGGTAGGCGAAAAAAGCAACATCGTCTCATTTGGTTTCAAACTATAATTTTTTGTACACGAGGTTAGGAACCGAACGCGCACATACGTCACCGAAGCGGCACCGCAGCGTCAACGCGTGTTAATAAAACGCACGTATGCATAGATTGGAGGCGTCACCGCAGCGGCGCCGCAGCGTCGCCACAACGTTCAAAAAACGCACGTGTGCACCGGCGCTGAATTAGTACATCAATGTACCAAAATTCGTCGCATTGGTTTTAAAATATATTTTTTGTTCACGAGGTAGGCGAAAAAAGCAACATCGTCTCATTGGTTTCAAACTATAATTTTTTGTACACGAGGTTAGGGAACCGAACGCGCACAACCGCACATGCGTCAACTAAGCGGCACCGCAGCGTCAACGAAGCGGCACCGCAGCGTCAACGCGCGTTAATAAAACGCACGTGTTCATTGATTGGATGCGTCACCGCAGCGGCGCCGCAGCGTCCAAAAAACGCACGTGTGCACCGGCGCTAAGAACTACTAAAGTGACGTGTGGTGAGCATTGAGCTGTTCTTGAGTTTTAGAAAATGCTCAGAAAGAAAGCAGTATGGCACCTCCGCTGTATTATAGGCTATTCCACATTCAGAATGCAGTCGGTTAGCATGCATGACGGTCCACCGTTCTCCATGCATTGCGTCAATCCAAAAATCGGATTACCGAACTAAAAGGATACCAAGCCTGAAGAGTAGTGCTGTAGAGGGTAGAGATGACGATAGATGGTGTAACGTTCAGTCCTATGAACGTTGTAATATCCACCTAAACCAAAACCGGTTTAAGAGAAGCCACCAAATTTCCAAACAGGGGTCAGCCTTTGAAGGTAGTGATATCATTCAACCAGGGGAAGGCTGCCGTGGTTAATCCTAATACTTTGGACGTTTAATGAAAACTTTAGGATTGTTCTAGCAATGTTCTATTTTTCATTTAACTTTCGAACTATTAGTTGGTGCGATTAACTTGGATAATAGGGTTAACCTTGGCGGCCTTTCCCCGGTTGAAGGTTATCACAAGCTTCAAAGGCCGACCCTTTTTGGAAACTTGGCGTCTTCTCTTATGCTAGTTTTGGTTTTGGGTGGATTTCTAACAAACAAACAGGGTCACGTTTCTTCGCTCCTGCAGACGCATTCCAATTTTGACATTTTTTCACCCATAGAATCTTTCCACTTTGGAACTCTCTTCCTGAGTCAGTCATTTTTGCTCCCTCTCTAAATTCTTTTGGGGCACGTTTAGATCTCTAATTGTAGTTTATTTTTTTCGGGGAGATGGGGGGGGGGGAGGTTGTGGGTGCCTTAAGTGTTAGCCTTTGGCTCGGCGCCATCATATTTTACTTTTACTTTATTTTTTAGGCTGTAAATGATTTGCCATTAGAGTTGGTCTTCAAAACAAGAGCGTATCAAGTAAATCCGGACTTGGAATTGTGATCTGACCAGTGATGGCATACTTCAACTATGAAGAAAATTTGAAAACGAAAAAAAAAAAAATAAAAAAAACCCAGAGGAATTCTAATCCCTTGATGTGTCACCTAAAACCAATAAACATTCCTTCATTATTTGAGTAGTTATTTATTTTTAGGCTTACTTAGTACACTACTAAGAAATTTACCAGCTCGATTCATTCGGCGCCTTCCAAAACCTCAAAGCCAAACTGCTACTTAAGGAGACATTTTGTTTCGACTTACATGCTATTTTTTTCTACGTTGGTCGTCAGTACCTTCCAAACGTACAATCAGAACCGGGCAAACTCAACAGTGCGTTCCAATGAGTGGATGTTGGATGTCATTTTCAACGCTCGTCTGTCGTTTCACCCACGGGCAGTGCCGGAGCAAGGTGTGGGAGCGCCCGGGGCCAGTAGCTCATTGAGCACCCTCTTTATCGCTATTGTACAGTAGATTGCAACCGCCGCCACTCACACGCCTCTGTCAAAATCCACCCCAAAAGGAACCCGTGTCGATACCACAGAGGTAATGCCAACACACAGGAAACGCACAAATCTGACTTAAGGGGTGAGGTAGGTAGGCATGAAACAAAAAAATTTGTCTACAGCTTATATTATGATATAGGTGCTCTCTGACTGGCATGAAAACTAACAGGAACATGAATTTGATGACAAACATTTAATTTTCGGCTCGGAATTTGGGGCTTGTTCACAATAAAAATGCTAAAACATTAAAAGCGGTGGGAGCTGCCACAAATCGTGGACTTCATACAGCCGCCATATTGGATGATTTACCAAAACAACGGCTGTGTGAAGACAATAGTTTATGAGGTTTCCACTTTTTTAAAAACATTTTTATTGTGAACAAGTCCCCAATATCCGGGCCAAAATTAAGCATTTGTTGGCATGATTATGTTCTTGTTACTTTTCTTGCCAGCGGGAGAGTATCTCTGTCATAAACTACTGCTGCAACACACAAATTAATTTTTCAAGACCAATTGTTTTTTTTTTTGGGGGAGGGGGGAAGGTGGGGCAACATTCGGCACCCTTTCCCTTTTGGAGCTCGGGGCAGCCGCCCCTTCGCCCCCATCTTGCTCCGGCGCTGCCCACGAGTGCTTTGTATATGATATGGCACGAGAGAACAATAGTTAACTTCGGATAGAATCGATCAGTCTCGTCTAAAGGTGACGTCATATTCGCTCAACAGACACTTTTGTAACAATCTGTTGATTTTTCTCATGGTTTTCTGAAAAAGAATTCTTCTATTTCAAGTGATTAAAACTGTAGCTGAATTTTATTTGTGAAATAGCGGTAGCAATAAAAGAAATGTCTTCCCTGACCGGACAGTTTAACCCACAAATGCATGCACCAACTTGGTTTTAATTTTCAGCCAAATTTTGGCCGCCTTTTACCTATTACAAATATACGACATGAAACAATGACATCCCCGCACCCAAGAATCAACAAAGTAAAAAATGTAACCCGCTACTAAAAATTTAAAAAACCCAAAATGGTGGCGGGGGGGGGGGGGGGAAGATAAAAACACACCTAGGCAGTCGATGCCGCCGTATTGGAATGACGACTGCACACCAAAATAAATCAAAAATCACAAATTAACGAAATTTTACACAAATTTCAAGTCTGGTTGGCCGGATTATTATCCCAATCCCTGTAGGCCAACCAGATTTGAAATTTTCGTAAAATATCGTTATTTGTGATTTTCATTTTGGTGTTTAATCGTCATTCTAATATGGCGGCATTAAGCTGACTATAGAGTTTTTTTTTACCCCTTCTCCCCGTTTTGGGGTTTTTAAATTGTAAATAGCTTGCTACATTATTTACTTTGTTGATATTTGGGTGCAGAGATGTCATTGTTTCATGTAATTTTGTGTGTACTATAATAGGTGAAAAACAGAAATTTAGCTGGAAATAAAATTCAAGTTGTTCAAGTGCTCGCACTTGTGGGTTACGCTGTCCGGTGAGGGGACGTATTTATTTTATTGCTGAAATTTGGCATGGTCGTTTGGAAGGCTCTGATTGAGGTATGCCGCACAACGTGATAAATAGACATAAATCGCTGGAAATAATATTAAGGAAAATAGGAAAATAAGCCAACAGCGGAAACAGGTTCAGTGAGTTATCTTTTTGCCAGTGGAGGATGTGGCCATAGAGATTAAGGGCGCTATGCAATGCAAGTGACCTGGGGCGAACTGGGTAGCCGGTTCGAATCCGGGTCATGCCACTCCGACGAAACGTAAGTTCATAAAGGTGGCTTACTGAACTACGTTATTTCTCGTATACACAACGTAATACTATTAATTTTCGCACGGTCCCCAACTTTCACAATGCTAACAGCTATCAGCGATATATCGCATATCACCCACACTTTACCCTGCTGTGATATTGGATATCACCACACTAAAGTGTGGTGATATGGATGCCATGCAAAGTAAAGTAGGGTGATGTCACATACGTGATTGTGAGATGAACGACGTAATTTTTACATGAAGTTTCCGTGATGTTCAACACGATAATAACTTCAGTCCATTGAATTGAAAAAAAGCATTTCTCCTTCATTTTGAAGGACCGTATCCGATTAATGAGCCGATGGGCGATATCCTTTACATGGTTAATACGCTCGAACTACGTCTCGATGGCGTCTCGGCTTTCGGCCTCGACGTCATCTTGACGTAGTTCTCGCGGATTGGCCATGAGCGGGATATCGCCCATCGGGTGATAAATCCGATACAGTCCGCCAGGGGTGCTATAACTATTACTTATTGGTGGGCTCGGCAGGTGGACTACCCACCCACATGATCTTCACATTTATTATTCTGAAATGTTTTCCAGGAGAACATGAAGAACAAAATGAAACGAACTCGTCAGTGGTGCATCCACGAATATTTTTTATTCACATTTTTTTTTTCC
>JAHWFP010227484.1:17814-27980 GCA_023313725.1 Lithobius niger
CAGCCAACTTAGCTCTACAAACTAGGCTGAAGATCTGGTGGTAAACAATTTTCTCTACGCGCTGAAACGATATGGCTCTGTCTCTGTGGCCCAAGGACTAATATTGTACATTGACGGCAAAAGTGGACACACACTGTTAGGTCCAGAGAGAACCAAAACATTACTGACTTCCCAGCTCAGGACCTCGTTAAACCTCAAACCCCCCCACGTTAAATGTCAACTGCAGCTGCCGCTTGCAGGACAGCATACGAGCTGCCCGAAAGCGTAGTAGCGCCGAAGTAATCAACAAACAATGGCTGTGCAACAGCAGCTTGGTGGGCAATGGGGTTGATCCCAATGGCAAACAGGATGACACTGAGAACACCTCCTCGAGGCACACTATAATAGTTCAGGCTACTCGGCCATCATAGGCCAGTCAAAATAGGGTTGAAAAAGGAATTAATTAGCAACAAGCTACAAATTTGTGGGATGGTCTCAGGTGGCGTGCTAAACAACATACTAAAAGTCCCCTGAAATCCGACCATTGCGTTGTCCGCCATCTTGGAAAGATGGCGTCCGAAAACGGTTTTTTCAATATATGTCGATAACGGTTGCTCGGGCATGAAAATATGTTCGCATCAAAAATGCACAGCGTTCAGTTTTCTACAAAAAATGTTCTATTAATTTTTTTCGTAGATTCAATGAATCAGCCAATAAACGTTGTAGAAGAATGTTGAGCTAATGCCGCGTCTTGAAAACATGCACCAGAACTCGGTTTTTTCAATATATCACGGAAACGGCTGCAGATAATAACGTTTAATCCGAAATTGCAGAGCATGGAATTATCTGCAAAAAAAGATTCTATTCGTTTTTTTAAACTGAGTCAATGATTCAGCGAATAAACAGTGCCAAAGAGGCCACGCATGTGGCCCCCAATGCACTCAATGAACATTGCACTTCATATAATTGGGTTGGTTGGGGCCCAAAATTGGTGGAATTCTACACTTTCTGTGAAGACCGTGAATACATATGAAGAGTAACTGAAAAAAAATACCTATGATAGCAAGTTCAAAAAATCCCTTGGGGGGAGGTATAGGGGGTGATTTATCCCACCAAAAACGGTAGTTATAGTGATTTTCGTGTTGCGAGCCACTCTTGTGAGCCATCGAATAGCCCGAAATGAATATGCTTAGAATTATATGAAAGGTGGAGGATCTATTCCTTCCATCAAACCTACCCGAGATTGTTTAACTTAGATAGGGTCCGTCCTATGCCAATTTAAAGGTGAAGAGGTAATGATGTAGCAGTGAAACCGTATGGTGATTTTCGAATTCAAAGTGCTCTACCGAGCCCTCTAATACCCAGAAATGAATATGCTTAGGATTTTCTGAAAGAGGGAATCTATTCTTTCCATCAATCCTAACCGAAATTGTTTAGCTTAGATAAAAATACAAATATGAGCATTACAATGGCACACTGAAACTCAAAATAACTGCTACGTCAATTACAGCTACACTTTAAAATAGGCATAGGACGGTCCCTGTGTAACCTAAACAATTTCAGTTAGGATTGATGAAAGAATAGCTCCCCACCTTTCAAGCATGTCCATTTCTGGCTATTAATGGGCTTGCAATGGCACTCTTGAATTCCAAATCACCATACGCTTTCGCCGCTACGCCATTATCTCATCTTTAAAGTGGCGTAGGACGGTCCCCATATAAATTAAACAATCTCGGGTAGGATTGATGGAAATAATAGATTCCAACCTTTCAGAAAATCCTAAGCATATCAATTTCGGGCTATTACAGGGCTTGCAAGAATACTTTGAACACGAAAATCACTACAGCTACCGTTTTTGGTGGTGTAAATCACCTCCTCCACCTTCCCCCAAGGGGTTTTTTGAAATTCCTATCATAGCTATTTTTTCCAGTTACTCTTCATATGTGTTCATGCTTTTCACAGAAAGCGAAAATGTCCATCTATTTTGTGCCTCAAGCTGCTCAACTAGGGGGCACCGTTTATTCACTGAATCAGTGACTCAGTTTAAAAAAAAATGAAAAGAACCTTTTTTGCAGACAATACCATGCTCTACAACTTTTGATTAAACATTATTATATGCAGCTTTTCCGTGATATATTGAAAAAAACCGATTTCGGGTGCATGTTCCAACATGGCGGCATTAGCTCAGTATTCTTCTACAACGTTTATTGGCTGAATCATTGAATTTACGGGAAAAAAAAAAGAATTTTTTTGTAGAAAATTGAATGCTGTGCATTTTTGGTAAGAATATATTTTCATGCCCGAACAACCGTTACCGAGATATATTGAAAAAACCGTTTTCGGACGCCATGTTTCCAAAATGGTGGTCAACGCAATGGTCGGATTTCGGGGGACTTTTAGTATGTTGTTTAGCATGCCACCTGAGACCATCCCACAAATTTGTAGCTTGTTGCTAATTAATTCCTTTATTAGCCCGTTTCTTATCCTAATTTTACTGGACTATCAGGCCATTCGTGCATTTAGATTTTGCAATGTCGACGAGGATGGAATTCAAACCTACGCGGGCAAAGCCCATAGGATTGATTGAAGTCCAATGATTTCACAGCCTTCCTGCGTACTACATATAGATTGCTTAGTACCTTATGCAAAACTATAGGCCTAATTACTAAACTATTGGCCTAACCCTACAAAAACAGGCCTAATGGCACGTAGGCCTAACGCCATCTAATGTACACATCATAATGTGCCAACAAGATATTCTTTATTCCCTAGCGTTTAAGGAAAAAAATAATAGTCCACGTATTAACTTTTTGCACTAGCCAATTCTTCATTAAACGAAGAAAGTAGCTAGTAAAAATTTCATGAAAAACTATTCATTTCTTAGACAGCATTCAAAACTCGAAACTGCCACCCAACAGCCAATATGAGGATTGTTCATCCCCCAATAGCAAGAGTTCCCACCCCCCAAAAATTAAAGAACTCTTATCCTTCTCCTCCCTCTCCCCCGCCAAAAAAAATTGCAGTTTGTGTGCTAACTGCACTATTTATTCCTGTTGCTCCAATTTGGTGGGTTCGATGGGTAGGAGAAGGTTTGAGGCCACAGACAATTTGAATAATAGTGGCCCTAAAGGGGGTGATTTCTCGCATTTGAAAACTAAAATTAACACACACAAAAAACTTCTTTTTCGAAGAAATCTCCCCCGCTTAGATTTCTTTCGTTAACAGTCCAGACAGGTGTGCTGGATCTCGCTACGAAACTTCGTTACTTAGCACCCACGAGTGGGTAAATTGACATTATTGCAGATCTGTTGTTGTTTTATACCACGCGCCATGGCTGTTTGCTGTGACGTGCATATCACGTGACTGGGCTAGTCCAATCAGACGGCCAAACAGCCGTTGTTCCTCGTTCGTCATTGAGTAACTCATGGTGACGTCACGGCAAACAGCCATTGCGCATGGTTTAGTTAGGTTAAGCTGGGTTAGGTTGGGTGACTTAAGTCTGATTAAGCGGATTTTTTTTTCTGTACGCTGCTGGGCTGCACGGAGAGCTATGCAGAGAGTTTCTCTGAACTGTTTACGAAAACAATATACCTGCACCCCCTCCCCCCGCTCTAACAACATATCGGCTAAGTAGACTTTCAAAAAACATCACTGTGATCAGCTCTGATCAACATCGTGCAACACTTGCAAAAAAAGTTGCAATTAGGACAGTATTTCGAAGTCGTAGGTAGCAACGACATGCCCGATGACCAGAAGATTGGATCACCTTTCCTTTCATTGGTTCTCTGCCGGATATGGAGGAGAGAAGATGGAAGAAGAAGAAGAAGAAGAGAGATTGTACAGTATCTTTTTTCAGCCCTCATTTCCAATAATTGTCATCCGGCTTGACGGAAGGATAGAGGCAAGAGGCTTCTCCCGCCATATCCGGTTGTTGAGCGACTGAGGGGGAGGACGGGGAAGACGGGGGCGGTAAGAGTGGTCCTCATCACCTGATGTCCGGCAATCTCTCATTACGGACATCGAGGACTTCTTCAGTTCCTCCTTAACGAATGACCATCTCTCCTTAACCCCAGTCTTTCCGACCAACCCCCGCAACTACCCCTCCCTCCCAACCAGCAGTCCAACTTTTGTCTTTGTCGTGTTTTTTATACAGCCATCCCTCTGCCCCCCCCCCCAACCCTTCCCCCTCCCCCCGAACACACTGTCTGTAATTAGGACAAAGATTTATCCTCTGGACATATGAGCTGTGGTTGAACGCATTCACCACACGCTTGCGTACGTCTGCTATTTCTTCTTTATCATTTCCCCTCTGAGCATCCCCCTCTCCCTTCACTCCCCCCTCACCCCCGCTAACTCCCCACCCCTTCCTTCATTCCTTAGCAACAAAACAATTGGTCTCAATTAGCGCGCGCATTAATCGTATGTCGGGGACCTACAAAAAGAACCAAAGAAAAAAAAACCGGAGGCCTTTGTTTTTTTGTTTTTTTCGAGTGTCTTTTTCGTCGTTTTTTTTTTTTTTGTCAACCTTCTTACTATCGCTTAAATCGAGACAGTGACAAACACAACGACAAAGACAACCCAAGACCAAGTTTGTCGCGAACAAAAATCTCTTCCATCTCACTCTTTTACTGGTTCAATTCCCGCAGCACAAACGGGACTGGTGCTCTTCTGGGATTCGACGACAAAATCTTTTTTCTACGTTTTTTCTTCCCCAAAGCCCGCCCACTTCTTCAGCTAACTTTAAAAAATGAGCAGCCAGCCGAGAAAAGTTTTCAACCAAACTATACAAAAGAAAAAGAACGGGATGACGAAAGAACAAAAAAAAAGCGTACACGGCTTAAAAAAGTATATGGGGACGAATGCTGTTCTAAAGTTGCGATATTAAGAAGAGATAGGATACTAATAAGATAGATGTAATTCAGGAAGGGATGATTATCATCTACTCAGGGGTGTCGTGCACCAACTAAATTTGGGGGGGGGGACACAACCATTTCCAGCTAGGGCGTCTGGGAGAGCGCTGTAAGCACCCCCAGCGGGGTCTGGGCTCACGCATTTTCAGCAATTTTTATGAGATTGAGACAGCTGGAAGACCGAATTGACACGTTTTAAAATTTCTTTAAAATGTAACCGACCAGCCGCACAACAGCCAAAATCGTCTTTATTTTTTGGAAATTGGGATGAGGCTGGGGGGGGGGGGAGGAACTCGTACCCACCCGTGCCTCAATGGCACAACGCCCCTGTACCCACTAACAAACAAGATTTTACATTTGCAAACATTTGGAATAGAAAGAAAACTAAATAAAAGCAATAAAACAATCAGTATTAAACATAAAACGCACTTCAAAAACAAAGATAAGTCAAATATTAGATCACGCTTAAAATATTGTAGGCTAGTCGAGTTTATTTATTCAGATGGAGGGCGGTTCCATGGGTTTACACCACGATTTGAAAAAGGAGCCCTGTTTTTACCACGGTTACCGTAAGTTTTAAGGAGTGCCCGTAGTATATTTGCTACCGTGAATATTAAAGAAAGGCACGGGGGGGGGGGGGGGATTCAGTATCAACGAGCCCGTGCAAGATAGAATAGGTAAGACACAGGTACGCTTGCAGTCTTCGCAGGTCTAATGATTCAAGACCCAGGAAATTTAACCCAGGAAATTTAACCCAGGAAATTTAACCCAGGAAATTTAACCGCTGCCGGCATGCAGTGTCGGAGCAAGAGGGGGGCCAAGGGGGCGGCTCCAGGCCCCGAAAGGGAAAAGGGCGCTGAAAATGCTCCCCCCCCCCCAACTCAAAAAAAAAAATAATAAATAAAAACAAAAGTTGAACTTTAATAAATGCTCTTTTGGCGAAGTCCAGCCCAAACACAATTGGTGTTGAAATATTAATTTGTTAGTTGCAGCAAGCAGTAGTTTATGATAGAGGTGCCCTCTGACTGGCAAAAAAAACTCAAAGAACATGAATTTGGCAACAAATACTTAATTTTCGGCCCAGTACTTTGGGACTAGTTCACAATAAAAATGTTAAAACACTAAAAAAAGTGGGAGCTGCCACAAAAAATTGTGGACTTCACACAGGTGCCATGTTGGAAAATCATCCAACATCGTTCGTGTTTTCAGCGTGTTGACCTTATATCCGTGAAACAGTGATGGCTTAATTTTTTGGGTACATTTGGGAAGAGGCATGTGTGAGGGGGCGGTTGCAATCTGCTGTATAATAGCGATAAAGTTGGCGCTCAGTGAGCTTCTGAACTGTGAACTACTAAATTCTCATTTAAAAAAATGTAATTTCACTAAACTATTTATTGGTATCATTGTTAGTGCGTTTTTTAATTGCAACTGTACAGTGATGAAATCCCGTCAAGCTTCTTGACTTATTCACCTCGAAGGTAATTCGTGAAGGTTTTCTTGTACTGATTCAACCCTTTTAATGTCTCCTATCAGGTGTGGAGACCACACAGGACTAGCATATTCGTGAATGGGGCGTACATAGGTAGTAAATGCCTGACTAAGGTTCAACATCTCTTGATAAATAACAACGTCTTTTGTTGAACAATATGTTTAGCTTTAGCAACAACTTGGTTGCAGTGATTAAAGAAAACCAGATTAGGGGGCAGGTTCGCTCCGAGATCCATTATACCATTTTCAGTTACCAATTTTGAATTTGCAAGTAAATATATGTAATTTTTATTTTTCCTCCCTAGTTGGACGGTTTGACATTTTAAGATGTTAAGTGGAACTTACGAATGTGTTGACCTCTTTCACAGCATATCACGATACAATTGGTCATAAATGGTCTTTATTTCAATACAAAGTTTAACATGATCGTCACATTTTGGCATCTTGATACTATTACTACTTGGTGACAGGTCAGAAATAAATTATGACGATATCCAATAACACCTTTACATTTGTTGAGGCTGTCCTGATGCTTTATTCTCACTATGCAGCTCCAATATGTTATTGCGTACACAATGTTGTTTTTTAGTAATATTTTATGGAAAAGGTTTTATGCTATAAAATATGAAAATAAATGCATCAACATTGCTTGGTAAAAAAAAATTATGTTACGTTACAAATCGTGGGACCTCCCGTTACATTTGTTCGAAGCTGTGGCGCAGTGGCAGTTCGAGCCATTGCACTGTGACTGAGGTTGGCGCTAATGACTGAACTGTTGACGTACCTCAATCCCATCCCTGAAGCTGTCACGTCATATCTCCCTCTCTCTTGTGTGACGTCATTTGTGTACATCCACCACCTCCACACGCGACTAACTGCACAAAATTTACGTTCATTTTTGTCGCTGAAACCTTACGATAGGGCCTTTTTGTGTTTTGCGGGCTGGCACTATGTAAACTTCGTCCATTTTGTCATCCAACTTGCTCCGTTCATTGCCCAAAACACGGCAATGAAATGAAACCCCTTTGAAATAAAAACTACAGCTTTACCGAAATAAATCAACCAACCAAATCTTGCTAAAAGGGCCTCTCGGTACCCCCTCGTGAAACGCTCGTTAGGTCATGCTCGTCCACTCACGAGCTTGTGTTCGATGTGAAATCAGGAGATTACTGGACCCAGTGACCCCCCCTATCCTACCCCCTCCCGCCAATCATTCCTCATGGGGACTTATCGTCTAAGATCTTAAGGCTTCCTCTTCTCTCTGCGTCAATCAATATTGGAACCATGCTGAAAAACCTTCTGTTCCTTGTTTGTTTGAAGAGGTGTGGGTTACTATCGTTTTTCGTCTCTTTCTGTAATTTTTTTTCGTGTTGTGCGCAGGATCCTGGGGAACGTCACCTGTGTCACATCAAACACAGAAAGGAAAAATTGAATGGTAAAAATGAAAAAGAAGTAATTAACATCTCGTTGCAAATAACTCGCAACCACTCGCCTTTGCATTCTCCCAGCTAGAAGCTAGAAATCACCTCAAATTCCAACATGGCGGCGGTTTTATGTCTGCCGCCTCGCAACGAAAACAGCAAATAACGTGAGTTCAAAAGCGTTTGGGAAAATTGTTTCGTCATGAGGAATTCTACATATTATTGGCACGGATTATAAGAGTCCTAGTATTTACTCAAACGATGTCGGATTTAGCTAATCCATTTGGCGTTGTTACCATGGCAATGTCACCTTTGCCATCGCGATTGAGTTCTAGCTGCGAGAATGCAAAGGCGAGTCGCTGAGTAAACGCGCCCGTAAGGCTGCTAATGGAATTAAATTGATACAAAGAAAGTTTGGTTGCCCAACAACCAAATTGGTGTTGTGTAGGAAATTTGAGTTAGTTTTAAACTTGAGTTCTGAGTTTGAGTTAATAGTTTATTATGGTGCAGTAAACCCTCAAAGGGCCATGTACTCCATAACGCTGTGGAAAAAACAGTTAAACTACAACAAGCTGCATTTGTAATCTTGAGTAAAGTTTAAGTGCGTCTGATAATTAAATTTGTTTTAAATCGACAGTAGTCTTGCATAATTTTTAATGCTTTACTTCATTAATTGCATTTTTTCGTTAATTTATGTGTGGTTGCAATCCCCAGTAACTGTTTCGAACTAAAATAAAATAACTTCGAATTAAAAGTTCCGTATCAGTTGTTCGTTATTGTTCGTCCTTTCTTAATGCCTAGCGAAAGTTTGTACGCCCAGCCATTGTAATATTTGTTTAATAATTATACAATTACAAACAAAAACGTCAACTGTTCCGTAAGAACATGGGTTGTATGATTGAAGTTTCACTTTACTAGTTTAAATGTACACGGATAAAAATTGAGGATTTTTAATTGAAATAAGCAAATGTACAATTGAGAAAATTGCATCTGTTTAAGTGCTGTTGTGATTTACGTTTTTACATATATGATTCGTAAAGCTCAACTGCACTTAAACAGATGCATTTTTCACAATTGTACGTTTGCTTATTTCAATTAAAAATCCTCAATTTTTATCCGTGTACATTTGAACAAGTAAAGTGAAATTCAATTATATAACCCCTTTTTATTTGCGGCGCACTTGACGTCTTTGTTTGTAATCCGTGTACCTTTTTTATGGCGTGCAGTGATTTACACCAAACATAATTCAGTGTATGCCTTGTAGCTGGAAGTAATTTTTCTGGAAGCTGGAAGCTGGAAGTAAAAGGTGTGAACGCGCGCGCATGCAGTGATTGTTGCTGTCCATTTTGGAACAATTCAGCTCATCTCTGAAAGCCTGCATCTGTGAAATAAATACGCCATTCTATCTTTTCTAGCTTCAAACAACGTAGCCATTCTATCCATTCAAACAACGTAGGTTAGTTTGCTTCAAAACTATATGCGTTTAGCTGAAACACAGATTGTATCATTTCCCAGGAGCCCTGGCCTTCAGCCTCACGCTCCTACCCATCAACAATCAAATTTTTAGTAAAGACATAATATGTGCACGAAGAGTGGATCCGGTGTTTGCTGATTGGTATTGTTCCCTAATATGTTTATTGAGCAGAATGCTAAAAATAAATTGCGGCCTCCAAGCCATTCGCTCAGCCTATCCTACTTAAAAAAAAACTAATTTACAATGCTCCCTAATTACAATGCTTAAAACAATGTAAAATAATAAAAATGATCCTTCAGGATCCCGTAACTCCGGAATGGCTCGACCAATTGAAAAGTGGTCTCTGTGAGGATGAAGGCCAAGGAAATTTCTGGTTTAGCCCATGTTTCAGATTTTAGGTAGGCGCAGAAATTTTTTTCTGAAACGGTGTCACAGCAGAACAACAACAACAACAAGTGAACAGTTTTCAAATGTACGTGTTGATCCCTACGTTTACTCTTGCACAGAATTGCATAATTTTTGGTATAAAAAATACCTTCCATACCTATCTATTATCTGGCCAAGTTAGGTCGAAATGTATTGAATTGGAACGGAGATATTAACATAGTTTGAGTTTTTTTTTTTTTTTTGGAAAGAGGACTTCATTCATATAGTATACAGGGTGAGGCAACTAAAGTGTTACGAGCCGATATCCTGTGAATGGCTAATGAGAGAATAATAATGATAGAAATGCAATGATGGGTGTGATGGAGGACGTTTATACGAGAAAAAGGAATGGCCTTGAATTGATATTTCAAGATCATCCTCGTGCTATCTTCCAAACGAGATACGATACGGCAAAAAAGTAAATTAGAAAGTTGGACGCAAGGAGACAATATAACCAAAAAAAAAAAA
>JAHWFP010227484.1:28380-43898 GCA_023313725.1 Lithobius niger
CGAGTTCCAGTGATGACAATAGCGCGTAAGCGTAAAATTTAATAATGCTCAAAAGAGGTACGCATCGTTCTACGTTATGATTTCTGGCTGATTTTACCCCTTCCATTATATGTTTAGTACCCTGTATCCGTGGGGCGGTTGAGCAACAACGAGTTCCTGTGGTTGACACTATGAAGATCGAGTCATTCCAGATGCCCACTTGACATCGTTAGCAGTTCGCAATTCTACCTCCAGGGAATTTCTTGTGTTGATTAATCTCATGAGGATGGGTGGGTGTGGGGGGGGGGGGGGAGGATGTCACGAGAACTCACCTTATTTCGACACAACGATTACATGAGCCAGTAACGTGTCAACAGGCAGATCTATGGCGGTATTTAGAGTTTTTTTTTTTTTTTTTTGATTCCCAGCAAATGACGACAAAGAAAAGAAACTTAGAATTGTATGTATTGCATCCTCTTGAAGAGATTTCGCGCGCTTTTTTTCTTTTTACCTAGGGCGGAAAGCAAAAAAAGGTTAAGTATGCGGCGGTTTGGCGCGCACCGCACCGCAGCACCGCCTAAGTTCCCGGAGGTGAAATTAGACACGCACCCTAGCGGCGACGAGCCGAATAAATCAGGCCAACGGAAGTCGTAAAGCGCGCTCTCGCGGCCTCGGGGAGAAACATAAATACACGATAAAATAACAAGAAAGAAGAAAAAAAAAAGTAAAAAAATAAAAAACGAAAAAAGACGAAGCGAAACCCTGTCACGTGCTGCACTGATTTAAGCCTACGATAGGGTGGGAGATGGTTAGGAACCGCGGTGAGGGGGGGGGAGGGGACGGGGGAGGAGTTCAGCAACCTTGCTCCTATATATACGATGTGGAGGCATTAGGCTTGACGGACCCTTCCCAGTTTGCCTCTGGTGGGCACCTCGGGGAGATTAGATAACGGACAAATGGCGGCTGAAGAGTCGTAGGTCACATGCTGTCAGGCATACGCGCTGTCACGTGATGGGGTGGCCATTGTTAGAAACGTTGACGTCACCGAGGCATGCTGCGGGACTATAATGGCGCTGTCGTCTGAGTTCCTGCTTATCGCGGTCAGTCCAAAATTAACGCGGAAATTAGGCGGGAAAAGGTACTATTAAACTAAAGATAAGGCACAAGCCATATTCCTCGTTCCAGTGAGCAGGGAGATTTCTCCCGTTTGCTAAGTTTTAGTGGCTCTTACTGGTATAAACAAACAAACTTTGGAATTGTGCGTTTTAGCTGGCTCACGGATTGTTAGGTACCTAATCTCCCCTGCTGTTATTGTTTAGGGAGTTGAACAAAAAACTACGGAATGACCAACTTTTCCGTATATCAGTCGTTATAAAACGTGAATTTTTATTGCGTCTCTTGTGCAGATGGTGGTGATAACAATAATTAGACCTCTAAAATTTGCAAGTAAAACTGCTACTTTTTAGAAAAGAAGACAGTGCTTTTTTGTGTGTGTGTGTGGAGGGGGGGGGGGTCACAAATTAGCTTTATCTCGCGTCGCAATAGTCACTAAAGCTTTGTGCAGTAAACGTTTAAACAATGGGGGAAAATGTGTGAGAAATTTTCGTATTAAAATAACTCGGTGTACGAGGCGAAGTTACGGCTGTTTGTGTACAGTCTAGCAGTGTTGGTAAGCTGAATTGAATTTATTTAAGAGCTAAACCCTATACTGGGTCACCAGCCCCGAAAATCTCATCCGAAAACTTATAAACACTAATACACTAATAAACAAACCCAAACTAGATACACGTAAGAAAATCTGCCAGACAGACCACAAAGTTATGAAAGTACCCCCTCACTTTCTTCTACTTAAAGTGCACGGTATGAGGGTGCACTCACAGGGAATCCAACAACGACACACTGCTATTCCTGGTTACCAACCTATCACGCAGACCCCGCAAACATGAAGTGCTCTACCGACTCTTCGTTAGTGCCACTCGAACACCTCGCGGGACCCTGTTGTCCGGATGAAAAATGTAACCATTCAGATGCGCCTGCCTTTTGGCATCTTATCCAATTCCTTCGGGACCGAAAGTTAAACAGGTGTCTACCATAGTTCTCCCCAAACCAGGACTCCTCCCAAAGGAACCACACAAAGTTATTCAAACGCATACGGAGATCTTTCGGATCATTGAAACATTCAAGACTGGAGCACCTAAGTCCGCACCAGGACAGGTCATCCGCCACCAAACTGCCTGTCACAGTGGAGTAACACGAAACCGAGCATAGGGTCGCTGGCCTTCTATACCGCCTAGATACGAACAACTCAGAAACTATGCAAATAATAATCGGGTGCAGCGACCTTTGACCGCGGACTTCTGAGTGCGGAAACCGTAAAGCTGACCACGAGTCAGAGAAGATGGCCATCATGACTGGACCCAGCATCAAACCGTTATCAGCGGCCAAAGAGATAGCCTCCAGTTCAGCAAGCATAACATTAGGCAATCTTGGAAGGAATGCAAGAACTGTTGCACCTTGGAATCCAAACACCAGCCAAACAGGGACCATTAAAGACAAAGGAGGTATCACAGAAAATGTCAGAGTTTCACGCTGCTTTTCGTGACTCCGAGCGAAAAAGATGACTATCGTCACAAGGGAAGATGCGTTTACCCCATCCCCAATCTCTACCAACAACCAATGGGGGGTTGGTGCGTACGGAAGCTACACATCCAAATCAATTATAAGCGAATTCCTTGCAGCTGCTACAACACGTCCCATCGGCTTCAAAAAGTGACAACATTTTGTCCGTAAGTCGTACGTAATCTTGAAAAATCTATGGTTAACATGTCGCTGTTTGGGTGGTTACAGTTTAAGGAAAATAGGAGCTACATGACCTAGCAATCAGAAGTGGTTCCGTCAGTAAAGCAGTTGAAATGTTCACACTGATGGATTAGCACACAACACAAGGTTAAACGGAAATAAGACAGCATTTCGAAACAAATAGTTAACCTGGCACCATTATTTAAGTAGTTAAAAAAAAAAAAACAATGGAGCACCAACGTATTGCATCTTGACGGAGTTGAGCAATGTGACTGCTATTAATTGTCATGGCGCAAGGTGGCCTGATGGTTAGCGTGACCGTATCATCTGCCAGAGGTCTCAGGTTCGAGTCCGGTCTTGCCACCCTTGGCATTTTCGGGAAGAGAAGGGCCCTTTGATGTCTCGTGCTCATGTCGATTATGGCATGTAAAATTCCGAAGGAATTTACCTAGCAAAATATTGTCCCTCTCTCCTTCTGGCACCATGGCTACGGTCGGGAGCGCGTCAAAAGCTAAAGCTATAAATTGTCAACTCCGTCAAGATACAAAAGGTTGGATGTCCAATGTTTTTTTAACAGGTGACGTGAATAGTGAGTCCGGCTTCACTATTTGCTACGAAGTATTGCCATCGTTGTTTCCGTCCTAGTCTTGTGTGCTGAACCATCATGTGTGTTAATATTTTTAAACGAGTAATCACATATTCCTTCAGACTGTAATAGTTAATCAGTTTTACTAGTCTTTTGGAATGAGTCCATCTCCGTCTTTCAGATGAGCCCGAAAATGTGTCTTTGAATGGCGTGATGTTTGTGAATAAGGCCTTCACACCACCGTGGAATTTTCAACTAACATTTTTGTGTTTAGCTTCATTTGAAACTTCTAATTGCATTAATTTCTGACACGGTAACAGTTCAAAGTCGAAACTCATAGAAAGCCGAACAAGTAGGTACAAGAATATTGCTCATAACCCGAGCCATCTCGTGTTGAGATCCTACCAAGATCTTGCAAGCTCTCGTAAGACCTAAACAGGACGGAAAGCCTGTTTTACCCTTATTTCACGTTTAAGTGTTCCATTCGTTTCACGTGGTGTGTGGCGTGGCAAACAAGCGTCTCACCAGTGACGATTGGAAAGTGTTTGTTTATATGTATGTATGCACGTGTGAAATGCTGCCTATATATGAACGTTTCCGTTTGGCCGTGTCACTATGTCAGTGTGAGTTTAAAGGAATGCCCACTGGTCTCACAATCGTAGTTGGTGGAAAAGAAATGGCTGTAAGCAACGCTGAAATCGTGAAAAACCTAGTTACAGCCCCCCGGGCTAGTTTTTTTTCACGATTTCTGTGACCTTAAAGCATTTTAGGATTTTTTTGGGCGGGGGAGGGGGGTTTTAAGGCTTTGCCAGGGCTGTTATTAGGCGATTTATGGTATTTGCTGTTTTTAACTGTTTTAAATCCAACTGTTTTAATAATAACTTGAATATTTTTAGGCAGAAAGGGGATTTTTGGGTAAATATGAGGAAATATCAGCCTATGAAGACGGAAACAAATCTGTGCCCCCCCTCCCCCCTCCTGCAAAACCATCGCAAGCACAGCCCAGTGACCAGACGGGCGTGACCAACCGTCAAGTGAACGTCAATCGCGTCCCACGGCCGACTAGGTTTTAA
The DNA here is from genome assembly GCA_023313725.1 of Lithobius niger. Lineage (NCBI taxonomy): Eukaryota > Metazoa > Arthropoda > Chilopoda > Lithobiomorpha > Lithobiidae > Lithobius > Lithobius niger. Next base: position 32,818 of record JAHWFP010227484.1, read on the forward strand.
AAAGTCGGTCTGATGATGCGAAACGGGGCGTCGGACGAACGTCTAACTGGAAAATCGTCTAATGGGATAATTGTCTAAAATCTGCCTAAATAAAAAATCTGGAAAAGCATCTAAACGGAATATCGTATAATGGATAAACGTCTAACTGGATTAACGTCTAACTGCGGTTTCTGATGTTATATGTATAGCCGCAGCGAGCGCGGTAGCGCGAGCGAGGCAGGGATATTAGACGATTTTCCATTATACGAATTTCCAGTTAGACGCTTTTCCGTTATACGAATTTCCTGTCAGATGATATTCCGTTATACTATTTTCCGTTATACGTTCTTCCAATTATGCCGTTTTCCAGTTAGACGATTATCCCTCGCCCCATGCGAAACTACTGTTAAAGTTTAACGAGAACTGGAGGTGAGGAACAAAAAAGGAAGGGGAAAAAATCACGACTTCACAATAAATCACTTATTTATAACAAAATGTAAGATTTAAAGATGCATTGGTAACAAGCGAGTCAAAATTAATTTTTAACTTTCGTTGTCATCACGTATAATGGTCCTCAACGCATTTTAATTAACCCTCAATCCCACAGCAGCGTGGGGTCAAAAATGATCCCATGTCGTGTTTTTTTTTTTTTTTTACAAAATTTCAATATTTAAAATTTATTCTCAGGGTTCATCTTTAGTGACATTTCAATTGAACAGTTTTCCATCAAGGTTTTGTTTTGGATTGAACGTAATGTTTGCATTCCTCTTCAAAGTGATTGTAAAATAGTCAACACAATCTGCCATGCATGTGAAAATTTTGATGCAATGTGCTAACTGTATTGTTGAATCAAGTGACTGTGATTGATTTTTTCCATGTTTGTTCACTTTCTGTGTGTCCCTGTTGTTATTCTTCATTTTCGATGCTTTCCAATTTTTCAAAAAGTTAAAATTTTATTTATTTTTTTTTAAATTTTTTCCCTGAATAAAGTAAAGTTAAATTTCATGCAAAATTCTAATTTCTAGTGAGTTTGCCTTTAATTTCCATGTAGGAAACTTTTTTACAACGTTTCGGATTACTAACTTTTGAATTTTTGAATTATGAGATCCCACCTAGGGGCGTCGTGCCATTGGGGCACGGGTAAGCAAGTCCCCCAAGCCTCATCCCAAGTTCCCCAAAATAAAGCCGATTTTAGCTTGTGTGCGGGCGGCCTGGCAGCGACCCTTTAAAACGTGTCAATTTAGGTCTTCCAGCAGTCTCATATTCATTAAAATTGCTGAAAACTTGTGCGTTTCCGGGACCTTATCCTGGACAACGCTGGGGTAGCTTACAGCGCTCCCCCAAGACCCCCTGTCTGGAAATTTGTTGGGTACACGACGCCCTTGATCCAACGTATGAAACCGTGTTTAAAAAAATCCACCTATGAGACGTAAGGTTAAATGCATTTTGTCCTTTGTCCGAGAGAAATTAGGGCATGATGCCAAATAGAAAGCCGTGTAATTCGATATAAGGCGCTAACGTCATCCCTACGCGTCGCTGTAATCACTCTGCACGCGCTGGTTAACCACAGTCATTTCGAGCGGCTCACTGGCCGACAACAGCGACATCTATCGACAGCGAGTGGCATTATAAGTGCGCGGTTTGCCGCCGCTGAGTGATTAAGTTTGTCGTTAAAGCACGTTTATGAAACGCCGTAACGTTGTCATCACTTCATTAGTATTGTTGACGACGGTTGCACAGTGCGTTACTGTTCGCTATAACGCCGCCGCCTCCTCCACGGCCTGCTAATATTTAAAGATCAGTGGTTAGTTGAGTTAATAAAGCAACGCCCTATCGTTTGTTTATTTCACCGGGCGACTGCGTGCAGACGAGGGTTCCCCCATTACTTTGCGATAACCAGTTGATTGTGGAAAGCCTGTAAAACAAAGCCGACCAACTCTTTCAAGTCGAAATACTGAGTAACACAACTCGAGATGCCATTCCTGGCAGAGAGTGTACCTTGCATATACTGCTAGTTGGTCATTCAGTCATCCAGGCAAGTTAAAATAGCGTAGAGACGAGGGTTTCCCTATTACTTTGCGATAACCAGTTGATTGTGGAAAGCCTGTAAAACAAAGCCGACAACTCTTTCAGTCGGAATACTAAGCAACACAACTCGAGATGCTGTTTCTGGCAGAGAGTACCTTGCACATATTGCTAGTTGGTCATTCAGTCAAGGTAAAATGGCGACTTTTAGATAGCGTCATTGACTATCGTAGCGAAGTTTTAACCACAATTAGCCTCGTTTTGCATGCAGAATTATAAATATTACACCCTTGTGTTTCCACCATGCACTCCAGAGACATAACCAATAGTACTGTCGAGATTCTTCAGTTAGTCTTTTCTGGAAAACTAGAATAACTGGCTACTGTTGTGACCTGGCAGTTACAAGCAATCGTGTAATGCGGAAAGTAGAAAACTATCTAAGGACGATGTCCTCTAAATTCCTCCATCCGTAACGTTTTAGCCAATGTTTATCCAACATCATAATTTGCTTCTAGGGGAGAAAAAGGGTAGCAGCTGCAGCAGCAGTTGAGTTTTTTTTTTTATTGAAAGCGTTAACCCCCTTCTGGGATTTTCTGCAGCAGGAGGGGAGTGAATTTATTAAGGACCCTGGCCCCGGAGCCATATCTCCTAACAAGATTAGAATAGATAGCAGAACAACAACATCATAATACTCAATATTTGAGATAACAAAGACAAACCAAGACTTCGTCACATTCACTACTCCGGCATGCGCTACCACCGTGCAAGGATTGAGTTTAGTTTATTGAGCTTAAGTGGTCTGCTACACCATGCGCTCAAGCCTAACTTACTTGTTACGTATTTGCTAACACGTGAAATCCCAGCAAATTCACACAAAAAAAGAAACCAACATAGAGCAAAGTGCCAGGGGAGCGCCCAGTTGAGGTAAAGCACAGAAAACTACAAGGCGAACCGTCGAGACGTGTTGCAAAAGCTGATTACCCAGTGCAGGGAACTTGCGCCAGGAGCGCCAAGCGTCACCACCGGAGGGTCAACCCCGTCAACAGACACAAAGCGTCGCTGCGCCACCCAGAGCGGACAATCAAAGAGAATACCGAACCGTTTCGGCATCCTGGCCACAGGCACACCTTAATGAGCGAGTCCAGCCTAGGTGGGAGCATGACCAGCTGCAGCATGACCACCATAACAATGTAAAGATGATGACAGTGGGCTCCAAACAATGCCTTCAAACAATTGTCGAGAATGCGGCAGACAGACGTATTCATTTCGTGCACATTCAGTTAAAGTTGGCAGAGCAACAATCGCTAGATGTCGTGGGTCTGTCACGTTGTATAACACTGTAATGCAGAGGCAGGGGAGGATACGACAGTAAGACGCAGAAAATAGAAGCTTTAGGGCTCGTTTATGCAACAAGACCTTTTCGCTCACCAAAAGCTATTTGCTAGGCAACCGTTATTTATTTACGATTAATTTCCCGTTTCTATTAAATGAATGCGGTAATAGACAACAAATTAAATGTATTATAAATAACAACACGGACAAAGAACAAAGTGCAACAGTCATTTTAAACATTGCTACAACATAGTTGCCATTTCACGCTATTTCCAAAATTTGCTATTCTCGCTGAAAAAACAGCTTCTAACAGTGATCAAACGACGGCAGAATAAATAGCTACTCGCAGCGAGAATTCAAAATCCAACATGGCGTTCATTTCGGAGTTATCGAATCGAAGACAAACCCTCGAATGCCGGTATTCAGAAATCTGTCCGTCGTCGTGTACTGCAGTAAAAATTGTTTTCTTGTTGTCATAAATCGACGCCGTCATGTTTCAAGCATCGTAAGTCGGGTCGCGAGGCACGAGGAGAAAATTTGCGTCCGCGTTGTTGCCATGGTTACTACGTATAAACAACTCGAAAGCCGCATTTTCCGACAAAGACGAGAAGCAGCAAGCAGATTTAGTATTGACCAGATAAAAGCTAGTAAGCGAGAAAATTGTCCTTGCGTAAACGCGCCCTTACAAGACCCTAAAGAAAAATAAACCTGTTTAAGCCAATTACAGTGAGAGTCGATTTGATTTCTCTTGCGAATACAGCGATCGATACGGCTGCTAATTGTCTAACACTAGTGAATAATTACCCCTCCTTAAGAATACAATCCAAAAACCCCAAATGATTTGGCCGTGGTTCCACGACGTGTACACAACACGTAAAACCAGTGGCCGCTTGCGTTTCTAGCTTTTGATCAGCAGCGATGGCATGGCATGACGGCGCACACCTCTCGCATGCAGTGTTATCCAGTATCCGTGGCGCCGCTTGCCTACGTCAATGACCCGTAGAATAATTCGAGCAAGTTACCAGACATTGGCCGGTTGGTGGTAATGTCAGCCACTGACGAGGGCTGCATAGTTACCAGCCAGCAATAGGTCGGTGGATGGATGACGTCAGTCGGCTGAAGAAAATATAACGAACTTCGCACGTTTGCTGCAAACAAAAATCTTTGATTATTTCTAGCGGATGATTTCCCTGACGGATTCGACCCATTTTCGAACTTAGACCTAGAAATATGGGCACAGAATCTGTCTGTAAAATTTGGACAAAAATCCGATAATTCGGTAAAACGTTATAGCGCGAACACACAAACAGACACCCACCCAGACAGCCACCCAGGCAGAGAGACAAACCGTTCGTATAAGAGTCTATAGTGTCCGCGGCCTATCTTGAATTCGCCCCAGAACGAATACAGATAATCGATTGTACGTTTTCGATTTCGTATTGCAGAGTACCTTGTTGATATCCTAGATGGTTACAAAAACAATAGCGGCCGTCGATTAAAGCCGCTCCCTCCAGGAGGATGTAGCCGCTCATAAAATACCTGGAGGACTCAAGTTACGCTGCGCGCACAATAAATCGACTCTAATAAAGCCTCAATTGTAAATGTAATTTTATTGAGGGTGAGGGCCTACACACCGTGTTACTTTAGAAAACAATGGCCTTTAAACAATGCCTTCAAAATATTCATTCACAGACAATTGTACTGTTCTGTATTGTTTGCGGTAGTTGCTTGTTGATTTCTGAAACAATTCAACTGAGCTCACGAAGCCCTCATTCAAAAAATAACTTAATTATTCAATCAAATTGAACGCCCGATTTTGAGGCTTACTCAAAATAAAAACTGATCGCCCTCTCGTTTTAACTGTAAGATTTAAGCAGAATCGGGTTTTTTCCTTTGATGCATCAATCACAAATAAACTTTAATCTGCCCGACAATGTTACTTTCCACGCGCCCAAGCAATGATGCAATTGTAGACAATAGTGTAGCATTGACGTTTCTCGTGCGCCTAAACTGTTGCAGTGTGCACCCTCAGAAAAAGTATTTGTTAAATGTCGAGTTGTTAATCACTCATAGGCAGACATAGGGCCTTAGGGCTTCGGGCAGATGACCAGGAGTGGTTAACGCTCGTTAAACCCTTTAAACCCTTTTTGTTAATCACTAGAAGAAGGACCGTGTGGTGCCTCGTGCTCATGTCGATTGTGGCATGTTAAAGATCCTGGGTTTCCCGCTCGAATTTCATCAGCTAAATTGTCCCTCTCATCGTTGTGGGGCAGATAACCCAGTTTGAGTTCGTGCTCAAACAACAACAACAACAACAACTCTAGGAGAAGGACCCCGTGTAGCCTCGTGCTCGTGCCGATTGTAGCATGTCAAAAATCCTAGGTTTTCCGCCTGGATTTCTCCAGCTAAATTTTCCTCTCATCGTTGTTGGACAGATAACTCGGTGGTTACTAAACAAACAACAGCAACAACTCTACGGATTAAGGCTCTTATTGATGTGTTAAACTTATGGCATGGAGTTTAAAGTATTAAGGAAAATTGGAAATTAGCCAACAGCGAAAATTATATACTAGAAATAACGTAGTTCAGTAGGCCACCTTTATGCACTTACGTTTCGTCGGAGTAGCATGACCGGGATTCGAACCGGCTATCCAGTTCGCCCCCAGATAACTTGCATAACGCCTTAATCGCTATGGCCACATCCTCCACTGTCTGGTTTTTTTTTTCTAGTTTAAAGCATTTTATGCCATTACGATTTATTATACCTTGTATACTTACGGGTATAAACTACGATGCCAGCACAATTAAAGATGTGGTGAATTATTTTTTTTATGAATTCTAACCTAACGTGTGTTGAACTAAACGGCTTCAAATAGAAAAGGAACAATTCAAATAGAAAAGGTCTGGAAACCGAAACTCACGCCCTGGCCCCGTTCCATGCGTCGAGCCATTTGGTCAGTCTCCCCTTTAACTTCTGAACCCGATATCCTAATCATTAGAGAGTTTGGACCCTTGCTATAAACTTTACTTGTAGGTCAGTAAAATTGAACATGGGGGTTTTGCAGATATTGAATTACAAAGATCTAAATTAATCATCAGCTTGATACATTTCCTCATACTAATCAATATTCAGAACAAATAATCGGAACTGAATGTACAACTAAATGACAAGAAACATAAAACCAGCTAAGTGTCGACTTTCAACCAACTGAAAACCATTAATTGGCAAGCTTAACCAATACGCCAACCTTATGAATTTTCACGGCTTTGTATTTGAATTTAAGGATTTTTTTTTTTTTTTGGTGAGGGGAAGGGGGATAAAGGAATTTTATTATTATTTGTTTAAATTATGTAACTTTAAGTAATAGCCTTAAGCCTGCGGAAGAGTACAGCGTGTTTGTTTTTAGGAGTTTCCTCCACCAACACCACAAACTATTGCCTATCGAGAGTCTTTAGGCTTTCAGTTTAGTTTTCACAAAAAGAACTACTTCCGCAAAAACTAAATGCGCATTGATTTCAAAAACTGATGCATTGGGTGGCGTAAAACCGAGAGGTTTTTGGTGTAAAATTGACGCTTTGGGCATAAATATGAGGCTTTTGGTTTAAAACCAAGGCTTTTAGTGTCAAACTGAGGCTTTTGGTGTAAGCCGAGGCTTTTGGCATAACACCGAGAGCTATTGGCATAAAACAGAGTTTTGGCGAAAAACCCAGGCTTTCGGTATTAAAACCAAAGTTTTTAGTGGAATATCGAGGCTTCAGCATCAAACCGAGGCTGTTGGTGCAAAACCGTGGCTTTTAGCGTAAAACTAAGAGCTTTCGTAAGTCTAAGAAGGCTGTGGGGGTTCATAAAGTTATAGTATTGCTTAAATTTGTCTTTGAATGGTGTTCAACCATTAACCATTAAGTTATTTAATGGGTCAAGGCTTTAAACTGTACATTAATTAGTAAGTACCTTCCGTGAAATTGAACGGTATCGAGCGATTGATATCAGATCAATTCTGATATGTTTGAAAGTCAATAATCCCAAACCCCATATGAGCAGTTTTAAGTATACAAATAAAGCGCACCAGGTGCAAAATTACCAATGAACCAATCGCGCAACAGGTTGGAAAGTTATCCCCGAGAAACAGCTGATGACAGAAAGAGACATGCACACCAGACACTGGATGACTCCCTTTGTTTTAATTTGAAATTGTTTAACAAACATTTAAAATACGGAAGTAAACAAGCAGCTATAGCGACTGCCTAGTCGCACTGGTCTTCTGTGCAGTTCCTCCACTTCCAATGTTGAGGCGCACACATCTATCACGCACTACAACAGCTATCTCTATTATTATTGTAAAAGCAGTGACCAACACAACTGCCGGTTAAAAATGTGTTAGCTTTTAGGCCTATTTTACATTTTAGGCGTAATTGTCATGAGGCCTAATTTTAACCAGCAGGAAGTGACGAGAGAGACGCAGTTGATGAAGCCAACAACGACTCGTAGCAACTTGACGTTGCCGTGGTAACATGATTTTAGGCCTAATTTTCATTTTTTAGGCCTATTTTTTTAAATGCAGTTTTAATTTCGTAAGTCGCAGATAGGCCTAATGGAGAATTTGGTTCGACGGTAAGTCTATTCACTCATGCAACAATGGATAAGACTATTTTAAACGATAATCCATTTGTTTTTATTGAGTGTTACCTTAGGATTTTAAATCGACGATCAAATGTTATTATTTAATTTAGTTACGTCGAAGAAGTTTATTAGCTATAAGGAAGTAACGATGTTTTAATTTGCCATGTTATTTAACTAATTTTTGACACTGAATCGAACGTTGTAAACAATGGTCGTCTCTATCGGGAATCGTTGCGAAGTTGAAAAAAGCGACGGACGGACGGACGGACAAAGTCATTACAATAGTCTTTTCAGCCGGTACGGCTGTACAGAAGACTAAAACTGGCTTGGAGTTAATCCTTTGACAGACAGTTTGGCACCGATTGTGCTTCTTGTGATCAATGGGGTAACAACAGAACTTTCTTGCGATGATCTCTCCATTTTCCCAGTGCAGGGACAGACCACAGCCACCTACAGTAAAGGCCGGATCAGATGAAGGCAAATTAGGCGCGTGAAATCAACCATTGACATAGAAGGAAGCGCTAGGTTTGCTAGGTGCTGCCATCTCTACACCAAGCGGCGAAATTTCAAACTAACCAACGAAGGTTCGAAATTCTGTCAACCGATGGCGCCACTTGGCAAACTTGTCGCGTCGGTATTTGTCGCGCCTTCTAGCGGAGCATTGTGGAAGGCAAGGCTGATCCGGCCTTTAATGTAGGTGGCAGTGGACAGACGCACGTTCAAGGACCACTTGTAGCTGTATCGATATGGAACGAGTATAAATACCAAGTCTATAGTGGGAATCCCGGAGGCTTGGCCGACTGCTAACGGTAGTGTTTAATTTGTAAGGACCTTCACCAATGATTGGCAGATGTAGTGACGTCACAGTATTTTTATGCAAACGGGAAATAACAACAATGTTCTGTAAAACTTGGCATATACGGGGGGACTGTCTTATTGTTTGTTTCAATTACTTAACGCTTTAATGCCCAAGCCAAACTGGATGCATTTTTTTAAAGTCGGGTTGGTCGCGGGATTCGATCCGGCATTCACTTGGTTTGGAGACGAGGACGCTGACCAGTGGACTGTTGTTGCTCGCTTTGCTCAGGGACCCCGGGGGACCTCTCACAAAGCTCGCGTTGCGTGTTGGGACTTAGTTTTTTTGTCGTTCAGTAGCCGTCCTTTTAAAGGGACGCCAGGCTATAGTTTGTTCCACATTATGTCTTCAGAAAACTGACTGGATGACGACTCGTTTCCTTGCACTAAGAGTGCAAAAACATGTGGATATCACACTTGGAGGCTCTACAAAGTTACTGTTAGAGTTTACGAATGGGATGTTTACGAATTTTTTGCACTCGTTGTGGAAGAAAACGTGGCGCCATACAGTCAGTTTTCTGTTAACATAATGTGGAACAAAGTATATAAAGGGTTAAGGGTGACAGAAATTAGGTTGAAAAAAAAAACAGTTTCGCGTGCTCTACAGCCTTCATTTTATTCAATGTTATTTTCAGAGGAAGCACACCCCTGGAAAAAAAAATTCAACCTGCTTTTGTTGGCTTCCATGAGTTCCCTCATGCTAAGCAGGGAAGCCAGCAAATTCTATTCACCAACTCGTTCGGCGGAATCCGTTCGTCCCCGCTCTTGCCTGTTGGCACACAATAAACACAATATCGATCCGGCGATGCCACACACAAAAAAATAAATAAATACGTGCGTTTGAATGGTCAGCATGTTAGTTTATTCATGGGTACCATGAATATTCATACGTCAGCATGTCATTTTTCTGTCGACTGACCCCGCAGTGTCCATTACTAAAATGTAAAGTTGCTGTCCCTGAACGAAAACAAACTGCCAGGGGGGGAGTCGGTTTCTCGGTGAATTGGCTGCCAATCGTTTCGTACAAACGGAGCTTTTTAAAGGTAGTGGTTTAGGATTCTGGTGTGAAGCCACCACGTCGGAAAGATTCCTAAAAAAAACGTGAAAACGAATCAGGGGCCGTAACGCGCATGACGTCGCTCAAATTTACCCCCATTCCAACCTGCCTTTCCTCTCCTGATAAACTGGTGTCGTGTTACGAGGGGGGGGGGGGATTGAGGCTTAATGGCGCGTCGACAACTTGGTCATTAGCGCCAACCTCAGTCATAGTGCAGTGGTCCGGGTTGCCACTGCACCACACATTACAGAGATGTTATTCAAACCCCTAATCTAAATCTTGTCATACATCTGTACCTCCTGCAAAAATTGAAAAACACCGGACAGGAGGACAGACTTATCGCCCAACTGACGCGCAATGTCATGCGGAAGATGGAACCGACGACGAACACCATCAAGATGGCGACAATCAACAAGTAAGTGCCGGACCGTAAGTGGCCGTCGACACCAAGAACATTCAGGAGGGTCAACCCCCCACAAAAGGAAACAGTGAGTAAGTCGGGTGTGACCAATTCGCAAACGGGCCAACACAACCTCCTCACGGCGACTGCGGCGACACGCCGAGTGCCACTCCTCGACAGTGCCTTTAATGGCCCGTAACGTGTTACGAGCGCACCGTGTTTATAGCGCACGTGGCAGAATAAGCCGTGGTTCTAGCGCACAGGCAGAATGAGCCCACACCCGGAGTTTCACGATTGCTTGCGTCATACGCTTCAGAATTGCAGCAATCTCGACGTATGTAGTAGCCCATCAGTCGGTGTTTCATGCTTATCTGTTTAGGGTAAATAAAAAAAAAGTACCTTGTTTATGCCGTGGATTGCGTAAGAATAAAGGGATGCACGTTATATGATGGTTACGCAACAATACGAGCATACACGAGCTAATGGGTTTTTTGTTATTACCCCCCCAAAAAAATGCTTCGCGTTCTGCTGTTTTAGTAACAGCGAGCTTCGGGGGTTTCTGCATGACTAAATGTGAACGAAATCTTGAAAAATTAGAAGGAAGTTGCAGTGATAAACAAAACAACTGAAGGGGATGCGCTGATTGAGTGAGCGAAACGAACGAAATCAGCGATTGTTAGTCAGTGTGTGCAAAAATGGGATTGAAGCATCTTGTGAAAGTCCTATGAAAGGTGTGATATCCACCCAGAACCAAAACTGGTAAAAAAAAACCCGCCAAGTTTCCAAAAACGGTCGGCCTTTGAAGGTAGTGA
>JAHWFP010227485.1:0-56917 GCA_023313725.1 Lithobius niger
GCCTAAATGTTCGCATATGCTGCAATAGCATTTAATATCCTTAAAAATAAAGGAGGTAAAAACATATATTTACACATTTCGTCTATAAAACAACTTTTCACCTTGATAAAGATTGGTGTGCTACTAAAACTAAGGCAGATACTAATGAAATCTTTAAAAAGCTGACAAATCTAAACCTATATAAACTGTAATGATGCTATCCGAAGAGATGAATTACAACATTGCCTAAAAGTGGTCAACTGAACAATTTCTCACGGTAGTCATGTGAATTTAATAAACATTTCATACTAATATTATACTAATATTATCAAGATACTAATATTATCAAGATACTAATATTTTGAGAGGGGGCGGCTTGTTGGGGTAGGATTGATTGCATTACACACATTTTACTCGGGATAATACTGTAGAATGTCTTCCAATGTGTCTTCCATATAAAAAGAAAAATTTACAGGTAAAATGATCTTGAGTATCTTGTGTGAAGTTTTCGTCTTCCATATTGCTGCCTATAATTGTGGGCTTCCCAATAGTAAGAAAATACCGTTTATTAGTGAAATGGTGACATTGTTAAATATTCAGTAGCTTTAACAGACAAACACTAACAGTACGCATGCAACTTGGCCCAATAAAGCAGAAAAATATGAATGAATTGCACGATTTTGACCAATATTGTATAGCCTCTAATAAAATATTTTAAAGTGTTTTTAGTGAGCAATAAAGTGTATACGTTTTTTTTAGTTTAAATGTTGTTGACCATTAAAAAACCACGTAGTTGGCCTCGTTGTGGTAGGTGCCCAAATTGACCTAACCACGTCGAAGATATGAAAAAAAAAGAAGAAAAAAAACGATCATGTGGCCTGTAGCCAGTGTCAGTTAATCTAAACTAAGAATTCATATTTATAATTCATATTTGCCAATTTTGCTTTTATGGCAAGGAGTAAAATGGGGATTAATTGTAGAAATTATCAGTTTGTATCGAACCCTGCCCTGAAGATAAAACAAACCTTAACGTATTCTGGCAGAAAAGATGCCTTGGTATTTACAACATTTTAGTAGTGTGTTTTTTTTAGGTTGTTGGAAGGAAGATAAAAAATGTGCACGAGTTTCATATTGGAGCCCATGGTCAGACCACAAAGTGGGAAGGGAAATTTAAAAAAAAATTAAATAACAGCGTGGCTTTCAAATGGTCCTTTATGTTTTCAAACATATCTTGGTTGGGAAATTGTTTTAAAAGAAAGTACTACCGTATTAAAAGTTGATGTTTCAGCCTATTGTAATAATCTGGGCTTCCAATACCTTTAATGCCTCAAAGATATATTAAAAGTTTGTATAAATGTCAGGGTATTGTCAAATCTATACAATGCGCAAACTTAAAGAGTTTATTTTGATGTTTTTTAGCGGAATAGTTGTAAATACTGTATGTAAAAGATGATTCCTACACGTGAATGTATGTTATATAATACATGTTTTGGTTCTTTGGTATGCTGTACAAAATATATTTGTATCTCTTAATATTTTAGTCGAATGTAATGTAAATGGGCAAAAATATATCTTGCTCATTCAAAGACAAAACTAAGAGAAAAAAGGTGTTTACAGTTGAACATATGTTTTTCTTTTACAGTAGTCGTTTTTGAAAACACAATCAAGCAGACAAGTCAACTGTTTTTTCTCCCAATATTTCAACTTTTTTTTAGTTACCGATAGGTAAATATTGTTCTGTATTAGGAATATATTTTGGTACTTTTACCTGAAATAGCGTGTTTTTGGAAAAGGTTTTCATCGTTTTGGTTTGGTTAGGCCGGCTACTTGGATGGAATTTCAGTGAGCAGAGAACGAGTTCTGTGGGGCAAAATACGAAAGGCATTGGGATTATAATCAAAAGTCTCGTGAGTTAAGTTTTAGACAAATACCAAAGCACAAAAGCGGCTAATATCCAAAAACACACTAACAAAGTAACTATTATTTTTTTTAAAGCTGGGTTATACACCAAATACCAAAACTATTACCTAAAATAACTATATAGTATATCACATTTTTTTTTATCTTATTGACCAAATTTTGCCTGTACCCAACAGCAGAGTGACATTGCAAGTGTGTGTTTATTTACAGGGTACACTTGTCGAGACACAAGTCTTATCGTTCTGACTTTCTGGATTAATTTTACACTGTGAAGTTGAAGTTCGGAATTTATTTGTACAGGTTACAGCATTTGTTTAAAAAATATATAAAGCACTTGCAAACAATCATGCCTGAATGCCTGAATGTAATTTCGGCTATAACAAGATACTTTTTTTTGTTTGCCTAACCAATCTACGGAGTAAAAATTGCCAGTTAGTGAAATTCCTACTACAGAACGATATTTACTTTTCTTAAGGGAACTTAAGCACCGGTTGTGCAACCATAAAGTATAATTTAAAGAAATAATTGTTTTAAATGAATTGTTTATTATGAGTGCATCACTTGATACGATTAGTCTAAAATAAAGAAGAAATTATTTACAAACCTAATGCACAATTTACACGTGGTCTTTCTTTACTTCATATTTCGTTCCCCACCACCCTTTCCCTTATATTTCGATGTATCAATGATCCTATGGATTTTAAAAGAAACAAACTTAAAAGATTATGGTGGTTAGTTTGCCGCACGTCTCTAACAAAGTGGGTCACTAAGTCGTTAAAATTTCAGTACCGCAGAGAAATGGCTGTAGTAGGAATATTGAACATTCACCTAATGCATCGGACGAAATTGCTTATTGAGAGAATAACATGTTTTAACTAAATATGTGCATTGCTTCTTGTAACTACAGATAGCCGCATCCCTAGCTTCATTTGGTCTATTCGGCTTCGTTCCAGTGCATTAGTTCTGGCTGTGCACATCAATCTATTCTGTTAATTGGTTTTTACTTAACAGACTGTCTAACAAAGTGTGTGGTTTTCACTGAATTCGGAGCTACCCACCGTTAGCCGAAAGTGTTCTTGATACCGCTTTGTGCTTTGGCCTTACTATGTTTAGTCTCTTACATTTTTGTAAATCCTGCATCCTCGGAAAATGACAAAGGCATAAACTAGCTGGTACACAATCGTACAATATAACAGAACGTACAATTTCTGAATTTTACAACGGTGAATCAGAGCCATTCTCAGATCAAGATCGATCCGTTTTGAAACAATGTCTTTTTCCAAGGTGGCTTTGTCTCCTTCATGAACAAGACTTCTTCTTTGGTTACAAACGTAAAGAAGAGCCTACACCAATGTGGCAGGTAAAGTTGAAAACGAAAAAGACAAGTTTGTGAACATAATAATTTCGCATGGTCGATCTTCGACTTAATATTAGCGTGTTCAGAAGTCTCCATGTTGTTCCTTCAGAAAATTCCCCGAAAAAGTGCAAAAGCAAAGGCTGCAACAAAGGCAAAGAGCGATGGTCCTAAGAGCTCCGCGAAGACTTCTTTGGTAATCGTCATAAGCAAAGTGTTGAAATCTAATGGGGGGAAGGAGGGATGAACGTTGTGAACAGGTAAGGCGAACATGTCGAATTAAGAAAAGCCTTTTGATTAGGCGAAGGAACAAAGGAGTGACACTTTGTGAATCATCAATGGTATGTTAAGGTGTGAAGCTGTTGATGACTTCGAAGCTACCATCATATCAAAGGCTCCATTGCCAATGAACACTTGACTATGAGACCTAAGTGGAGAAAGAAAGTTTTCCTGACAATTTGTCTAGGTGTGTAGTGTCCACCGTCAGTCTGACTGAAGTTAATTGCTTGAAGCAGCATGCAGTGAAGAGCAGCAGCCTAGCGATAATGTTTCTAATGCCTATGTATGGTGAATGCTGCCAGTTGTCTTCCATTTTGGCACAAGCTGCATATTTCCATTAGACATCCGCTTTGATCCGCTTTGGCAATGTCACAACGATTCACGAGGCTTGTTTCTTTGTGCACCACTCGAACCACTTCTTCTATTTCGCTTTGTACACCTTGAAGGTAGTGTTTCAGGCACTGGGGCATCCTGTCTACGGCCTATACCGAAAATTCTGATGTTGCCAGACTACATTTCACAGTCTCCATACATGAAGATGAAGGGCTGCAACGTTCGGGTGCTATGTCTGCCCGTTGTGCTGAGACACTAGATCCGATAACGGTGTCAGTTGAATCGGTGGTTATTTGATTTTCTAGAAGTTCCACGAACCATGCTGCTACTGGCCATCCGGGGGCAATCAGTATGAAGCTTCCGGGTTACGAGTGTGTGTTGTGTAAAACTTACTGTAATAAGTTCAGGAGTGAGATTTCATTCTCCCACGACATGCGGTTTGTCCAATTCTCCTTTCTGAACCAGTAGGCTCCCACTGGTACAAGAGATACCATTGAGTCCATTTGTCCGATGGTCTAGCTGAGCTATCTGGCTGACGAAATGTACCGTCGCAACAAATATCATAGGGCCGTTACGAGCTTGTTGACTCCATCTTCCGACGATGTACAGTGAACCTGGTCATTTGGAAACTTGCTTTTAAGCAGATGAAGTTGCTCGCCGGGTAGTCTCATCTTCTCCAAATTTATGCTTAGACCTAGGTTCCGGAACAGTTCGGCTATCAATCTGTTACCATAGTAGATGCTTGCAAAGTTTGCATAGCAGCCAATCGTCGAGGTACACATGTGCCTTCACTCTTTTCTAGTGTAAGAACCCCAAAAATGGCTTCATTGTTGATGTAAAGATATGCGTTGCTGTTCTCAATCCACGGTTCTGTTCGAGATAAACCAGAATTTGAAGGCAGACGGATGGAGGGGAAGGTGCAGGTAGTGTCATCCGTGTCAAGCGATGCTGTAAATTTCTCTGGATGAAGAGATTCTCTTACAGATGCGAGCGTTTCCATCTGGAAGTGTTTCTGTTGGATGAACAAGTTGAGGTAACGCAGGTTGAAAATCGTTTTCGTTCTTCCGCCTTTTTTGTTGATCACTCTTGCTGGGCTGCAGTCATGGGATCTTTGAACTGTATTCTTTTCTAGTTATTTTTCCACTTCCTTTTCCAGAAGAGAATCCCATGGCCAGGCCTACCAAGAAAGCCATCTTTTGGGCAGGGCTGGTCCATACCGGGTGGGGGCATCCATTCTCCCAAAAATGACTAACAGGGATGCTAAATACTATTACAAGTACTCAAATAAGGTTGTAAACAGCTAAATAAAGCAACACCAGCAAAAACGTCCCACAGTTTCAGTTTGCCCCCACCCTCTCTTCCCAGATTCGCTGATGTTGGTACTTTTAGGACAGAGCAAAGAAGCCAAGAGCATTAACTCATACGGTGATCATGACAGACTGACTCTTGATCTCTGATTTCCAAATGCCTGGATGAGTTTAGAGATACCTGCAGCCACTTCTTTCTGACTACGCAAGAAAGTATGGACTTCACTACTGAACGGTACCCTTTGATGGCCGTTGTGGACATGCCCTGATTAAAACAGTTGTTTCAGAATTCTTGCAAAGGACATTACTGATGAGTTGCAAGAATCTATAACCTCCTCCAGGCACCAATCAAACCACTTTTTCCACTTTGCCTTGTAAACTTTAACTGTTGACCGTGTGTGGCATTGACGGATTCTATTAGCCACTGAGGAGGAACAGTAACCCTGACGCCACCAAGTTCCTCATCAGAATCTCCAGGTGTGGAGATGAAGAGAGCTGGTATTTGGATGTAGGGTTCTTCCCCAGTGAAGCCATTAAGTTCTTCCCCAGTGATCAGAAAGTAGATTTCCTCAAGACCAGTAGTGGGATGGGGTTTTGTTTCATCAGATCCGTCAAGTCCACAAACCATGGGGCTGCCGGTCAAAGGGCTGAGATGAGAAAGAACAATCCCCGACATGGCATTATTTTGTGGAGAACTTTTTGAAGAATGGCAAATGGAGGATTAAGGCGTAAATCGTCACATCCTCCCCAGACAGGCTAAGACTATCTGTTCCTCACGCAAGCTCATCCAGGAACGGAGAGACAAAGTTTGTTGGTTGGTTGTTTGTTCTTGTTGTGAAGACGTTCACTATCGGTATGCCTCCAATGAAGGACTAGCATTTGCACAATGTCAGGTGCAACCTTCACTGTCGTTAGCGCCTTGCCTCCTCTTGACAACTCGTCCATCAGAATGTTCAGTTTCCGCGGCCTGGGGAAAACCGTCATGTGATGTTTCAGGCATACCACTAGTCAAAACTTCTTCCATCAGAGCCGTACAGTGGGTTCCCCTGCCTTTCCTGATAAAGGCCACTGCCGCGGTATTATCCAACATCGCACCCACCATCCTGATCATTAGAGCGTCTGCCCACTCCTCCACTACATTCTTCAGTAACTGTAGGATGCTTATGTAACCACCAACTCGAAGTCTTTCTCGATCCTATGTGGGCTCCTCCTACTTCATTCGACGCATCCGTGAAGACAATAGTTTTGGAGCCAGGGACACCTAGTTCCAGACTCCCCCAGTTGAAGGAACCATTTCAAGGCTTCTGCACCTCTTCTTCCTATAAAAGGTCCTCTTTTTGACCCAGTAGCCATGATGGATGTCCCATTGACAGAGCTGGATAATGGGCCAACTGGGGTAGATAACATAACCAGTAGTACAAAAGCATCCTCCATGTCGTACCAGCATTGAACTTTAATCTGTTCCATCGGCTTGGAAGGGCTGCATGCAACCCGATGTCGGAGTTAAGATCTGAGAAACAGTCTCCCATGAATCCTCCCTCTTGGATCAAGGTGTCCTTGGTGCGTGGTTTGACCTCTTCTTGGCAACTGGGCTGCCATATCATAGTTCTGGTGCTGGACTGACCCTCTTCTCTAAGGCTTTCTGGGAAACCCCTTCGCCAATTCACCAGCGGGTTTGAGGGGTTGGATGTACCCAGTGTGTTCCGAAAGGGCTCCGATCTGTAGATGCCCATTTCTTCGCAGAACCAGAATACTTGGGATGGATGTTTTGGAGGCGGAGGGACTTGCCCTCACTTTCAATTAATTTCCCAACAAGGAGCTTGACTTCTCGTGAAAAAGCAATAGTCACAATTTTCCCAAACTGTCCGTAGGCACACCTGTTGCTGATTCAAGGTAAGCATGTCTCCTCCATCATGTCATAATGACTCATTCTCCAGTTGAACGAGTCCACATGGACCAAAGAAGCTAGCTTCATTAAGTGCAGACAATCTTCAAGGACCCCCAAAAAAAATCATCCCTGGATTTCACAGGGTCTGCCAAATATGCTTTAAGTTCTCCCTAGGGATGGGTCGGTAACCGAAACCGAAACCGATTTGGATTTTGTGTCGGTTTTTCGTACGGTGTTCGAAAAATCAAAAATTGATTTGTTTTTCTAATTTTTTTTTAATAATTATCATTTTCTACGTATAAATGACAGCAAAGCTCCTATTTATTAAAAAGAAAATAGTAGAGGAAAATGACGCCAGAGATATACCCATGGTCTATGACGCTGCTGAAACTGAAAGCAGGAGTTAGAAGCTAGTAATAGTACTGATATAAGAAAAAAACTAGAAATAGCTGGTTGGTGTGGATGGTGGCAAAAACCGATACCGAGGTTTTGCGAGCGTAAAAGCCGAAAAAATGAAACAGACCCATCCCTAGTTCTCCCATGAATACCGAATAAACAACTCCGCTTGCAAACCTGCCCGTTGGCCCAAAATTTGCACATTAATACCTTTGCAATGAAATAAATATGCACCATTCGTCATATCAAGGTATGGAAGGAGTTCGCCCAGCACTATGGGTTAACCCCCTTCTCTCAAACTTTCACCTAGATTCAACACCATACGAAACAAGACTCATGACTAAGGAAAATTAAATGTAGCCGGTCTTACGTCTTCCATGTTAGCCAAGGTTTCCCTCTGTGGTCCCACAGCATTTGGTTCCTTTGTCGGTCTCTCACGACAGTAAATAATGGTTGACCATTCTTACTAATACCCTCCAAGGAAGTTTTGATCCTCTAACAACACATTAGCTTTTCGACAGTAGAGTCTTCTTCATCGTCCACATCACTTTCTGCTTTGGCAGGTTTTGCACAATGCCCTTTTTCCTCACTTCCATTTACTTTTTGCCTGGATCCTGGA
Organism: Lithobius niger; assembly: GCA_023313725.1. Lineage (NCBI taxonomy): Eukaryota > Metazoa > Arthropoda > Chilopoda > Lithobiomorpha > Lithobiidae > Lithobius > Lithobius niger. The sequence goes on from JAHWFP010227485.1 coordinate 8,076, forward strand.
ACTTGGAGTTGGCCAAAAACGTCTCACCAAAGCTTTGGCTGTCCGAGCAACAACTAGGTATCATGGAGACTTGGAAGATTTGTCCAAATGATAACCTTACTTGTCCAAATGGCAACATGCCGGCGTTTTGTGTGTCACAGACTTCTAAATGCTTGGTTGACTACCGAGGCACCTTTTCTCCCGTGTCTCTGATGACTCAGCTGCTCTGGAAGCAGGGCAGGCCATGGTTTTCAAGGGACCAGTTACTAAGGTCTTTCTGCCAGACACCCCGACTGACTGTTTGGCAGCCAATTTGTCACTTTCGTCCGTTTGAGTGACTATGGGGGAAAGGGGGGGGCATTCTGACACCCTGCCCGATTTTGTCAGTCAGTTCGTCCATCTTTTTTTGCAACTACAGGCTTTTTTTCCCTCACAACCTATTGAGCTGATAAACGATCAATTCATTTTTGACTTTTTTTTCCTCTCCTGTCAGAATTTGATTCCTTCTCAGCACGAGAACCTGGCACCAGATTTCAGGTACTCGGCAACATTGAGCTGCCCGGCATAACCAGAATTTTTAAGTCCCTGTCCTGTTTGCCACTAGCTAATGACACCCGTCCCCTGGCAGCGAGTTGGGAACGACCGAGCACTGCACCACTCTTTTCCATGGCTGACACGTTCGCCGTCTGAGCAGTGGGATCGTCTGACATCCGTGTTTTTTCACCACAGACACGAATGCCTAGTCTACCGCTTGCGTGACCCGCACCAGAATTTTAGAACTGACATCTGAATGAATCAGAATAAAATCAACTGTTAGTCATCTCTGGTTGCTGGTGTTTTCGACTTCGGTCTGTTTATCCCCAACCCCTAATGGCAATGGGGTAGGGGATTACCGTAGAAGAGATTTCAACTGTTTCACTTAAATTAATGTACAACCTATTCTGAAGACGTCAGGTAATCCGCTGGGACCAGTTCAAGTTCTTGTTCCAACCTGCTATCCAACTTACTTTGCCGTGTCAATCTTTTCCGTCGATCATGTTTCTGATCAAACTTTTTTCAAATATTCATGGTGGCCACAATTTTGGATTCAGTACGAGAGGGTAAAATCCATTGGATGGGTTCAGTCTAAAGTCACACGTTCAACATTTCCTGCAACTGGGATGGCAGTTCCCTGATATTTCATGATGTACACAACATTTATCGAAAACAGTTTAATAAAGTGTAACCCATTTGCTAACCTTACTTTTGGCTATTCACCACAGAATATCAGGCTTATGTGATCATTGACACACAGTTTAAACTACGTCAATAAGGTGCCTTTTACATCTTTTTAATTGCTGTGGAGAGAGGAGGGAGGAGAGGAGACGCATTCCTGCAGGTGTAGATGGAGGAAGAGTCCACTATTAAGCCCGGGAAGGAAGAAGGGCGGCACTTCTCTCTCCACAGTAACATAGCAAGCAGTGCAGCGTTCTTTACAGCATGAAGGTTTTAGTTTATTTCGCAGCAGAAGAAAGGATAAGGGTCAACTCGCCTATTTCAATAATTACGACATTACAGCATTTATGATTTTAGGTTGTGGGCATTAGCTTCACCAGGACATTTAATACACAATTTACGGTAACCTGTCATAAATGTTACAGATTTGCCTGAACTAACAGTCCACTGGCCTTATAATTACCTTTCCTTAACTTTTAGTATGTTAAATGTTTATCGACTTGCTTTTCTGAGAATTTCGTGTTAAAACGTTTCTGTGCAATTTGTGGTGGGTTCCAGTAACTTTTTAGTGTACTATTTAGGAAACCCACTGAAAAATAATCAGCACTCCACGCAAAAGTAAAGACGAACTAAAATTTGACCTGAACAATTCGGTGACTAGATGAAATCTAAGAAAGGAGAGCAAATGTGGTGAATGGGTAGGGACGACGTGTCGGGACAGATCGGAAGCGCTTACCTAAGGCAGAACAAGGTAAATTACGGTAAAATTGCAGTAATTTGTACAGAGAAAGAAGCATTCTGTAAAAAAAATCTCGAGTACAATTTATTCCCAGTACTACTAAAATATTACACAAATTTCTCAATCATTAAAAATGTAATACAATATATCAAAATAACACATTTTTAAAGCCCTGTGTTAATCTGAAACAATTAAGTAGTTTTAACAGTCAGCAAAAAAAAAAAAAAATAGTAATGAGGTTATTACTACAACCATGACACGGATGGATTTTTGTTATTCTGGGTAATTATTGGGATGGTGATGAAACATGAAACGTACACAATAACTAACACTAAAATAATATTCATTACAGCTTTGGTATTAACCAACTTGTGTAATTAATGAGGATAGTGACTTATGTACAAAAACATTATGCGCACATCAAAAGATCCATGTATCCATTAACAGATTCATCTATTCCATAATCCTTTCAGTACCAGCTCTAAATATTCACTCATACAATACTGACATTAACTGACACATTATTAAAAGACGCACGTAATTTTTTTCTCCGATATGACCGTTCGATATTCCAAGATAAGCAACATCGGCTACCCAGCATAATGTTAACATTTTCACTGGTTACTTGACATAGGTAGCACAGATAATTTCCTACTCGTTGTCTGCATTTTATTTTTTTAACATAAGGACATATAATTTCCGCGATAATACTAGGCAGGATTTTGCAGTAAGTTTTATTGCGATGAAGGTGCAATTTTGCGGGATTTTAGTGTGATTTTGCGGTGATGGATTTGGTGGCTGAATTCAATAACGAGTACACAATTGCAGCCTAACTTTTTAACATATACGCACCACGTACATGGCTGGTGATGATTGACTGCTCACTTATCGCTGCCTGGTGCCCACAGCATTGTTTGGTGCGGATTTATCCGAGTATTGCTTCGTTGAGAACTGCTCCAGAATTTTGTTCAGGCAGTTAACTAGTTGTCAATTATATTAGCATGAAAAATAAAGGCCATTTTTGCGGTAAATTTTGCGCTGTTTTGGGAAATTTGTGGCATTTTGCGATATTTACTGAATTTTGCGACAATTAATGTGGTGTTATTGCTTCAGTTAGTGACTGTTTACCTACCACATCAAGAATAAGTTTCATAAATCATTTAGAGAAAATGTTGCCGCAAAATCGCAGAAATTACATGTCCTTAAACATAAAACAGTTGTGGGGAAAGGTTATCTTTTATTGGGATAAGGAGCACAGATGCCAGTAAATGTGAGAACAATGAGAACAATTGCAAAACTAAACTTCAACAAGCTCAGTTTTAAGAGCACAGTTTTTTGTAGTCTCGATTTGGGAAATGGCATTGAATAGCAGGTGAACTGGCTCCACTGATCAAACCTTTTTCTTCCCACTAAAGCTTTCATACAATGGCATAGCAAGATAATTGAAAATAACTGATAATGGTACTGGTACTATTTCCTCCGATATAAGGCCACGAAAAATATTTTATTCTCGGACACAAATCAAATATCTCTGTGGATCAACCCTTCCAACGTGTTCACTACGGGTGTTGGCAAGTATTCTATTTTTCAATTTTGACGATCTATTACATTCGAATGCTGCGTTTTCAGCCGATAGTTATGGGTCTTACCTATGGGTGTGCGAGGCTCAAAAGTTTTGAGTTCGAGTCGAGTTTCCTATCTGCTAAAACTCGACTTGATTTATTCCAACCAAACTCGAATCCAGTAAAAATGTGATAACTTTGCCAATTTTTGACCGATTTTGACATTCAAATATACCAAATTCATCGTCGCAACGAGAGCATTCCGGTGGTGCAAATTAAACCACCAACTCAAAACATTTTAAAGTTATATCCTAAAAACTGGAAAACTAGCTGTAGACATTAACCCACACAGTCCGTTAAGCAGCGTCTTAGTTGTTATCACTAACAAATAAAAAAGACGCTTAGAAAATAAGTGTGTTAACCAACTACTCGGATTCGGCTCGATACATGATTCTTCCGTTGCAAACTCGGGTAGCCCCGACTCGAATTAAAATTATTCTACCCGCACACCCCTATTCATACCATTAATTTCTAAAAATATACTAGTTTTCACAAGGACCATGTCTCCCCACTAATTTGTTATGTACTTAAATGTAAGTACACTTCCTAAGTAAGAACTCAGTTGGCAATTTTCTGAGACTATAAAGTTTTTGTAACTGCTTTGCAAGTTGGAAAAAGAAATTCCCGTTTGCTGGTTACTCAAACTGATTTAGCTTGAGAACAAAGTATTTTCTTTTCATGAACTAAGGCCATGCAAAGTTAATTGTTTGGTTTACAGGCGCGTGCGGCTGATTTAAATTATCACGGGTCAAAACTTTTCATCTGAATCTTGGTTCACGCACTAAAAATCACATTTTCCCCAAATATTGACAGTTTTTGACATTCCAGTTAGGGCTGGTACTTTCCGGTTTTTTAGTTATCCGTTTAACCTTTTTTTTTTCCAGTTGGTTACACGAAAACCGTTTTTACATTTTCAGCAAAAAAAAATAAAAACAGCCAAAAATATTTCACACCTGCGTAATATATTATTAAAAACCAAGCTGAAAAAATATGATTTAGGCCTTGGTAAGACAAGCACAATTATTGACTACATGATGCATTTTGGGATTTAAACTAGAAGAAAGTTGAAGTTGATAAATTTAAATATTTACTTAATTAAGAATTTTGACTTTATGTAGCTTTAAAATTTCTACAAGATGGCTTAGGCCTATTTACGACAACGTAAGCCAAAAACAAATAAAATTTCACGCAACGTTTTTGTTATTAATGTTCCATTCATATCAAATTATGAGCCAGAAAAATTAGCATTTTTGCGTTTTCGGGTAGCAACGCATTTCGTTTACGTGTTATGACGCCGCTTCCCTGCCGCTAGTGCTCTAGGTACAGACAAGTCCACTTCTCCACGACGCGGGGAGGGCAGATGCTGGCCAGCTTGTATTTAACTGCCTCGTGTACGCGCTGACAATCAGCAGTTTGTTTCAAAGAAAGTAAGCAGCTACGATAAGACAACAAGCCCACGCGGATTTTATTTGTAAATAAGCTGCCCCCTATCCACCCTGGTTTTCTACTTTCACCGATTTTGAGTGTTTGGATTAGTAGGCCTAAATGATGCCACTTGGCTATTTTTGGCTCATTCACCGCGGTTTTTGAATGGTGCCCGCATCAAACGTTTTTCGGATATGGGTTTTATAATCCGTGTAACCGAACGTGAAACGGTTTCCGATTAACCGTGTAACCGATCCCAGCCCTAATTCCAGTACACCATTTTAACCGGCTGGAAACGAGCTTTCCAATGGTGCCAATTTCAAACCTCTAGCTCAAACCACTAAGAAGTTATTTGACAAAAACTAAAAAAACTTTGAATACTAGATGACGTAAATAACATATTAGCAATATTATATATATTTTTAGGCTGACTACATACTCTTTCAGCTTTGAGCTAGGTACATGTCAAAGAAATGTGGTCAGTTAAATAAAATAAAGTGCCTGGTTGGCTGGTGCTTCAATTTGCAACCTCGCCCGTAAACCAAACAATTTTTTTTGAGTGGCCTAATGAAAAGTGCTAGAAGTCGTCTGCCCAGGACTAGAAGAAAATTACATTATTTAGAGCACATTTATTTAGAGACTGAGCTGAAATATTAGTGCATATTAGCAAAGGCATTTGTATACTATACAAAATACCAATCAAAACAATTAAAACTGTGCAGTCAGCCCTTAAATCCCTACCAACCCTAAAGGTAAAGCCAATATCTCTCCTTTAGTCATAGCTCAATGCTTCGTTTCTCAAAACTGTATCGTACAACTAGTAACTGATCTAATTTAAAAGTGTATCGTACAAATAATAACACGTCTAACTTCGAGTGGAAGGAAATCAACCTAGCTTGTTACTTTACTCCGGGCAACTAATCTACAAAAAAAACAAAATAATTACGGTCAGATTTTTTTTTTCACGGCAGCATTTTTCTAGGGAGGAGAATATGTAACTAAACATTACCCATTGTTACAGTCGCAATTTCTTTAGGCACTAACGGTTAATGGATAATTCCTTCACTTGAATGAAAATCATTTATAAATTTAGTTTTTTTAAAGAAAGAATTAATACCTAAAAAATCGTGAATCTTGAAAATAAAACATATCTTGGCGACGTTACCGTACTGAAATATTAAACTTACTCGATAGAATACTGTACGTTACTACAGGGGTGCATAAAATTCTTACTAGACAAAATTTCCCGCAATATTTTCCTACATTTTTTTCAAATTTCCACAGCCTTTCACTATACAGCAAGCCATTTTTAGTGAATTTCCACAGTTTTCTGACATTTCCCGCGAACTGCGTACTGGCATATTCTGCACACCTGCGTTAGTACAAACAAATAATTAACTGCACATTCAGTGCACGTCAACGAGAAGATATGCTTCAAACCAACTCCCATTTGTTTGTTGACTTGCAGATCATGTGGCGTCTGGCATTACACTACATAATGACATTATTACACCTGCACATAGAAAACTATGCAGACAAACATCGTAAATAATAAAACAACATCTACATAAAAGGTGGGCCACTTGACAAATGTGTTCACAAATTAATACAGTAAGTCTGTCCATATGCTACCAAATTCAGTTAGGTCGATGATATGTATTAATAACATGATTTTTAAAAATAGTAATAAGGGAACAAATAACACAACATATCACCATGACATTAAAACGATGCTTCCTTATTTCACTGTACACACTCACAAGATAGTTTTTACCACACATAATGAGGGTTTACGATTTTACAAACTTTCATTAATAAACTACATCTTCTTAAGTAGACCAAACTACACAATGATTGGGTTTGGTAGAATCAAATATTTAGCTGCCAAGCTTTTTAAAACGAGTGACATGAGCACATCCTGAATAAATTACCAACGTTGTCGTATGCAAGTAAAAGTCACAACAGGTAAGGCTAGATGTAAAAGCAGTTTGTTAAGGAATGCCAAAAGCAGATTCATGTCGAGTTTTCTCTAGCAGATGTATTAGCCAAATAAAAAGTGTCATGAAAGTAAAGAAGCTTACACAACCTTTAGTACTAAATCAAATGTTAAAAAATAAATAAACAAACGTAAAAGAACAAAAGGCTACTTTAACATGAATAGAGCCTAGTGACATTAACTATTAATTAACATTAATGATTTTTTGCAACAACGCAAACCAATACCATATTATGAAAAGTATACATATATTTTTAGGCTAAAAAATTGAAACCTTTAACAGGAAAGGCGAGTCCTACACTCAAGTCTCAAATGAAACACAATTTTTAAAATTTTCGAAATGGAACAAACTGGATTGAAATGGCCCAAAATGGAACAAACCCCCCATTGCACAGTCATACATAGACGGACAGCCAAAAATAGAATAAAAAATTTGGGGAGGGGGGGCTGTGTTTGCGTAGGACTCGTGCGATGCACATTGTATGTTTGTCTGGTAAAAGTTCCTAATTTGGGCCGGAAATTCAGGAATTTTAATAAATTGTGCTTCTTGTGAGACTCAGGTGTTAAGACAGACCTTTCCTGTTAAATTAGATCTCACTATTGCAACCATTTAAACTTTTGTATTGCCTTCTTTATCAAAAAATGTAAGAAAAGAAATACGGCAGGACGATTCAATTTTCATCGTTAAATGAAGAGAAATGAAACTGCAGTAAGAGGATCAATAAACAAACACCCATTTCGGGTGCGACAGAGAGGAACTTTTTTTTTTAATCTTTTATTACTGTTTAAGGGGTGCATTTGAACTGAGGGGTGTGCCAGATTTGAAATTTCAAGTTGAGAGTTTGAAGTCACGTTTGAATTCTACTACGTGAAATCTACAAGCACAATATTTTCAGTTTCCATTATCTGCGGACAGAATTTAATGTTTCAGTACACCACTTACATTTTTTTTTTCGCCAGTCAGATCTCCAAGTTATTTGTACTGTACTTCTTTAATTAGTTACATGCCAAAAGATAAAATGTAGAGGATTAGTTAGAATAACGCCTAGGCCTACATTGCTGAGATGAATAATGACTAAGTGTTTGAATGAATTTGTTAGCAGCATAAAATTATAAAGGAATCTATCATAACCGTATTTCTCATATATAGGGAAGAGAATACTTACAAAAAGAAAAGTCTGGGAAAAAACACCACACAAGAGAAACTTAACGTAAACGAGGGTCACTTTAACTGACAATTTTCAGTTAAAAAAGTCGGAATTCCACCTTAAAGTCTGAATTCCACCTTAAATTGGACAATTCTCAACCTTGCACTTAAACTATGATAGGCTGGTAAAAATTATGATACTAAGCACTTCATGGTTTTAAAGGACGGGGCTGCAAATGAATACTGTCAAATAAAATTTGTGTAAGTTTTCAGTTGAACTGGATTGAAACTTGATAGGACTTAGCTCCCAAATCTATCTTTAACTGGACGCAAAGCAAAAATGCTGAACTCTCACATCCCTAGAAGCCTTTTTTCAGTATTGTTGCCAACTAAAAGATAGAGGAATCAACACTGCAGTTTTTTCGCCCCCACACGTATGCCTCTTTCACCACACACATCAATAGCACACCCCTCAGGGGGTTGGTTAAATTTCTTATTGGGGATAGAATTCTTAGGTTTGTTAAATCCTTCATAATGGGACAAAAGATTTTACCTACGACAACCTCAACACCAAAGGCTCATTTTTCAAAGACCTATGCATGGGTGGTCTACAGTACCGGCCGGACCTTGCGAACAAAATAGCTTACTCGACTAGGTTATACAACATGGCAACCTAAAGCTCCGCCAATTCAGTTCGTATTAGTTACACCTTTAAGGAATGCCACTGAGATACTGCACCTCTTTTCTTTGAAGAGCTTTCTGGATACAAGAACGTGTCGCTACGCTATTTATTCAAGATCAGATATATAGCTTTACTGTGGCTGAGTGATACCTTTATTTGAAAACAGCAAAGCAGTCAATTGATGTCGCAACTTATTCCCAAAAATGTGTTAGACCAGTTGGTTGTACTGCATAACACGCATCTGTCGCTTAGCAACGTCCTTGGCAATCGCCATATTGTCTACCTCTCTAAAATCATTACAAGTCTAGCCGGTTAGTTTACTAGCCATGACCTATGCACAAGTTCTGCCTTGGGTTAAGGTTTAGCTGCCTTCAAAACGACTAACTCAAACGTGGTAGAGGGATGTGTGAGCAAATCTCGGTAAATTGTGATATAGAAATTAACACTAGTAAGAGAAATATGCCCTGAAAGGTTTAGGGCAGATTTTCAGTCTAATCAGTTTTGGTTTTGTGTACGTCCCATTTGTACATTCGGCAATGGCAGAATTCGAACCAACGCAACTTGGTTTGGTGGCCAAGAATGACCGCTCGGCTGCTGTTGCTTAGTTTGTTCTTCGTGGTCCCCGGGAACCTTTCACAAAGCTTGCGTTGAGTTTTAAAACCAGCCCTAATCCTTTTAGGGTTACGAGCACAGAAATGATTGTCAAGTGTTAAAGGAGAAAGGAGGCAAAAGCAAAAGCTTTTCTTTAGGGTCACCAAGATTTTAGAAAAATGCCCAACTAAACAAGTCAACAGTAATGAAAACTTTGAATTGATACTTGTGAATTGGACGGAAACTTATTAAAATCATCTTTTGTTGAGAGTAAAACTGTCAGACCTAGTCCCCGACTGAAAAGTCATGCTTGGTAGCTTTAGCAGATGTACAAAAACAGCTTCAAGAAGCACATGACGGTGGAAATTAATAAGATTTCATAATTCAGATAGTTTAATATCACTTTAACCACAGCGCACAATGTACTACTTAAGTAGCCTGCACTATTATTTGTTTAAAAAAAAGACGAACTCTGAATGTAGTAATGATTTCTGAATATTACTTATCAAACAATGAATCTGAATAAGCAGAATCTATTAGGTTGATCGATTTTGTTTCTGTTTGGCGAAAGGTAAACTATCAAGTAAATTAGTTCTCGGGAAACATTAGTTTCAATGTTCTTTTTTTTCCCCACTGACTGTCAAATGGCCAAACTTGCAGTTTGCTATTTATCGATTCACTAAAGAGCTGTAAAGCAAAATTTATTAGGATGGTTCCTTTATTCTCTAGCCCTAACTGCAAATCAAGTTCAAACAGTTCTGAAATGATTTAACACAAACGAAATAGTTTAAAAACACCTTAGGCAATATGGTATCATGAAAATCTACTGAATTAACGGTTTCTAATCACCTTGAAAAGTTCCCACATTTAACAAAAAAAAATTCTTTATAGAGTCAAAGTTCTTTAGAACAAAAGCCACGAGACCTAGAAATATTTCATTATAACGAATTTTTTTAACTTTTTGTTATAAAGGAGTGAAATAGAAACGTGCTGTGAAAGAAATTTAAAATTATTTCTTTATACAGAACATTTTCTTTAAAAAGAGTCTGACTCTTGTAATTGGATTATTTACCAAATCGGATTGGAGAAAGTCATTATCAGGGAAGACAGACTGCAATAAAACTACAGCAAACAAAAGTTTTCCGAACTTGCATTAACCACCTTCAATTTGTTTCATTAAAAAAAAGGGGGTAAAGGACAGAAATGAAAAATAACGGTACATATTTTGACATAATAGATATGCATCAACTTGCTTGTACAATGACATTATAAAACTTAAATGTTCGCAGGGCTTTCTGCTGGACGGACAACACTCCCTTTTTTTTCCCCATTTTGTACGTATCTTCTCAGAAAACTCAATAAGGTTCTAAGAAGCTTCTCTTACCAGTCCATTAAAAAAAAAACAATTCAGATTTCACAATAATACTAGGTAAGCAGGGGTTTATTTTCACTTCCCTTCTTACGTAGGGACCGGCCGATAATTTGATATTTAGTCCAGACTGCTATCCATAGGTATTTCGACTGTTCAGTATCAGTGCAATATGCGCATTGAAGTTAGTCTTTGCCTCAGGTTGGCAAATTTGATTGAATAACTAGGGAACTGTTTAAGATAAAATAATTTGGATTGTGGTTTTGTTTTTCCATAAAAGTTTGAAGTATCTTCCTGAGCCAATGCAGAGCCAATGATTTTGTGTGGAACCGTCATAAAACACAACATTTGTGGGCAAATTTCGAAACCTATAATTTACCATAAAAGTTAAGACCCCAACTTTCCACGATATTTTTTTAACAAATTGTCAGTTTGTCCAACTTGTTTTTGTAGTAACACGGTAAGTTTAATACAGGGGAATACCGTAAAAGTGCAACCCAGTAAGCAGTTTAACAATATAAAGGGTCTCCTTATAAATAGGGGATAACACGTGCTATTTTTACCACACATTTCAGATTTGCAATGTTAAAAAGAGTTTAACGTTGTACACAAGTAACATAAGATTTAACTGTACCCACAAATAAAGTAAGGCTGCTGTATTACCAACATATTTAAAGCTAAAAGACCTACTATCAATTCAGTGATTTCGAGAAAATCTCGGACTCAAGGAAAATTATTGTCTATGCTATTAAGGAAATTATAAAATCTTACTGGTGCTAATTATTTCAAGCTATTTGTTAGGAAACAACGGATTAATTTGTTGATGAACTATCAATCATCAAATTTGATTGGTTTTCAAACGTGGAAATCAGTTCGGCCAATCCCCATTTTTGAGTCGTAACCCTAAAACGAACATATATACTGTACTGGCAACCTCTGCCTACTGTGCCTACTCATTGATGTGCCGTTTTTTAAGCCATCAAGATTGCATGGTTTTAACTGCTCCTTTACCACCATTTGCCACTAAAAAAAAGGTAAATTATGGAAACATCATTCCAAGATAAGACTTTTTTTTAACAATTTCTAGCTCACAGGATGCAGACAAGCTTTAATCTGCAGTATTTTGATGTATATGATGACACTTTTATACATGATTCTTTAAAAAAATATAAAGGTATGATTAAACACAATTTCAGTATATTTAAAGCCATTAAAATGTAAAACAGGCTAATTTCGTAATATTTACACGACGTCAACTTAAAAATGTAAAATATGTTACTATACAAAGTTTCTCCACTGTCTAATCAAAAATAGGCCGTAATACATAAAATTAGATATTTTTACCTTCACAAAAAATTTCTACCAAAATCACTGTAATGAGGTACTTATTTTCATGCGTACTGTTTGATCCTTACTAAAGTACATAAAAATTAATACCTCTATCAGATATTGCAATTTTGATTCTGTCAATCTCGTAGGCAAGTAAAATACCTGGAACGTCAGCATGCAAGCATGTTGCATCAATAATACATATGTTACACTAATGCGGCTGTAACCACATTCAACAAGGGCTATGCCTGAAACTTCTCATCAAAGGTACAAGTACACCTGATGGTCCAGCTTGGCGAAGGAAGGGATGTTGAAGCAGCTCAAAAGCCGTTGCCCGTTGGGCAGGATCTCTCACTAGCATCTTTTCAAGAAAACCATGAAGCCTTGGCGAAACCTGTAACCATAACACACAAAAATATAAAAGCATTAATTAGAGCTGATAGAAATTTTAACTGCACAGCTCACAGGTAAGGATGTGTGGTAAATACAAATTTGGATTCAAAATTTGGTTGAGAGTTTAACAAAGTTGGGATCAGTTTCCATAAAAAAAAATGGCGCACTAAGGTCACTCTGAACCACCAGGGATGCTGCGATGGTTTTAGTCCATGGCAGTAAGAAAGGTGCCACTGTGTATCGAGTTGGTTGAGTAGATTCAGTGTGACAAACTGACCGTATCAGGGTTCCTGAATGTTCATGAGGGGGATGGATTTCACATGGCACTGTCAAATGGCTAAGGATTCAAGAGCTTTCTTAGATGTGCCTCTAGCCTGGTGTTGGAGTGAAGCACTTAGTTTTCTATCATTCAATGCAGTATTTGGATCTTGTATTACGAGCAGCTATGGCACTACGCCTCTTAGCACTGATGGCAACTTGTAGGTGTTCTGTCTAGGATTATTAGGTGTTTGGGGAGGATGAGTCTTTCTAACAGACGGCCTGCTTCATCGGCTGTACAACTCGCGTGAGAAGGCTTTCAGTGCGACTGCAGCGCGTGATTCAAAACAACGGAGAATGCGCCGGCGATGGAAGCTTGACGGTTGGTGTTGAAACTGAAAAATCTCACTAAAGGGCCTCCGAGCTGCGGCCGTTTGGGCTCGATCTTGCAGGGAAGCCAACGCAACTGCCCCTCTTGGCTTACGCTCGGCAGGTCTATACGAGCAAGAGCCTCTTTGAAGATAAAATATTCGCTTAGGGTTTAAATTTAGTGTGCGGTGCCATTCGTTTATGTTTTCTTTTCTAGTAATCCGTGGCAAACTGATCGTAGCCGATAACGTCAGAATTAGTAGGTAGCCGTTAGAAAATTCCAGCAAGGTGATCCAGAAGCGTATCGCTTCGTTGCCGCCATTTTTTCCGCCTACTAACGCCAACGTTTTTTAGGAGGGTGCTGCTCGCACGCTAATTCGCTTCTCACACCAATGATACATGTATCGCAGCGAATGACGCATCCTCCCCAACAAGTAATAATCCTAGGTTCTGTGACCCTCACGCTAACTCGGCATTTAGTTTCTCCAACGTTAGCGTGAGGGTCACAGAACACACGTAAGCCACTACCAGTGCTGACACGCGCAGTGCTATTGCCGCCCGTAGTGCAAGACCCAAACACCACATTGACTGGGAAGGAACTAAAGTAATGCTTTACTCCAACACCGGGTAAGAGTCACATCTAAGAGTCTTAGAATCCTTGGCCTTATGACACTGCCAAAACGAATCCATCCCCCACATGAATGTTCAGGAACCCTCATATTGTTGTATTCTGCAGTATATAATACCGAATCTGCTCAACCGAAGATAGGTTATTTTTTGTGACCTTAACCTGCAAGAGGGCCAGATTACAACGGGATTTCGGTTATGTTTCGAGAAACAGATAGAACAAGCTTGATTTCACATTCTTCTGTGAAAAATGAAGTCTTGCTAAATCTGTTAAAACTAAATTAAAAATGTTAATGAACACCGAAATTTTCTCGAGTTGGTCTGTTCGGTAATCAGGGTTGTACTGTAGTTGGAAGAGAGCTACAGAAAATCAAGGATCTTTTAGTTATAAAATCAAATCAAACCTTTTGTGTGTTTTTCAGTTTAGGCGGAGGCATATCTCGAATCCTTCGCATGGCTTGCAACGGCGGCTCATTAAAAAATGGTGGTTCCCCATCCACCATTTCAATAACCATAATGCCTAAAGACCAGATATCAACCTGAAATTCAAATCAGACATTTAGAATGCTAAAATTAAACCTATTCTAAAAAAATTCATTGCAACGGAAAATTAAGCTAAGTTAAAAGTTTAAGAGAGTGAGTCATTGCAAACACAACTTTCATGGATGAGCACTTGGGGAAAACTCAAAACATCAAATTTTAATACTTTCACAGATAAAAAATGATGGGAAACAATGTAACAAACCAGGGAGAGCTAAGGTACACTACTACCACTACTGCCCCTCCAATGGCGTAACTGGGGTTTTGTGCATGGTGGGAGCTAGGGGGCTGGAGGAGCTTAAAACATGGCCGTTAAAACGGACCTCAGTCAGAAAAACTAGAGGCGTACTTTGTGTCCGATATTTCCCTCCTGCGTAAGCTCCCTCAGTGGGCTCCAGAGAGTACCCAAAAGCTGATTTTTACGTATTTCTGCTCTTGGCAAACATAAGGTTTTTAAAAAAAAACAGATTTTGATAACTCAAGAAATTGGAAAACAAAACAAGTTTTGTTGAAAACTGTTGAAAAAAAAATGGTTTGTTGAAAAGACAGTGGACCAACAGGGGGAATCAGGAATTGTAGAGATTTAATAAATAAAATGAAATGAAAAGCTGTAGGCCTACTACGGCGGTAAAACTTTGACTTTCCAAGAAAGATCGTAATTTTGAATACAGAAAAATCGGTCGACTCAGCATTTCTACTTTGGTTCAAGTTCATGACTTATACTCACAGTTCGATCACGCAAAACCAAAAGTCAAAGATCTTCAAAGGTTTTCCCCTCGAAACTTGCGAATTTTCGAGGGGAAAACCTTTGAAGATCTTTGACTTTTGGTTTTGTGTGATCGAACTGTGAGTATAAGCAAAGATTGTAAGTTAAGGAGACTGAAGATATTCATCCAAGGGGCAACAGAAATAAGATTAGCGTTGTTTATTCGTTTTTTTTTTTTTGGTGTCAAGTCATCCTCCCCTTTCCACTCAAATTCAAAGATCATTTGGATTTAATTCAACCAAATAAAGTCACAACATCATCAACCCGTATTCTAGGGAAGAAATTTTTTTGTGTGACATGAGTCGACCATAGATAAATTTTATACTTCGATTTAGGGTTTTCCCCTACACAGGTGAGTTCGGCCAGAAGCAAATGGTCCTTCAGAAATATTAATTCTATCAGAAAGTTGAAAATTATTAACTAAATAAATAAAGAAAATAAAGCACTTAGACTCTTGGTCTATTCTTTGAATACCGTAACTAGGGGCCAGTCGTGACTCAACTCGTGAAAAAATGAATTGCAATTAAAATAATTTTGCCAGCATCCATGAATGCCGGCTGAAAATTGTTTCTATTGCCTAAAGGAAATATACAGGGTGGTCCACAAAAAAATCGACGACCCACAATTTTTAAGTCCAACTTTTCTAGTTAGCACCCCTCACAACCAGAAGAGGACAGAAACCAACACTAATGAAACGGGAAGATTTCTGTCCTCTCTTCTAAAAAACTAGAAAAGTTGGAATAAAAAATTTTGGTTTTTGTGGACCACCCTGTACATTACCTGTAAATTTTTGCATTCCTTCCCAAGGACGCTTTCTTTCCCTTGAGGTTTCTGAGGTTGATTGATCCACCAAGCTCGGCAACCCAAGTGTGGCACACTCCTCCTTTAAAAGCCATCTTTTTCACTCTCGATCTGTCATGTTGGTGACTCAAGAGGGGAGGTAGGGCGGGTACAGGTAATGTATATTTCCTTTAGGCAATAGAAACGGTTTTCAGCCGGCCTTCACGGGGGGGCCGACAATATATAGTTTCTATACTATCCTTCAAAAAAGAAGCAACATTTATGAATCATCTGAATCATTGATTGTTTTCGTTAGGTACGGTGCGCCTTGCAGCTACCTGCTTGCCAAACGAATGTTGCGTTTTGGTGCGCCTTTCAGCAGCATGCTGTACGAACGCTTGGTCGAATAGCTATTTACAGTGCAAAGCGTCTACTGTTTAAGGGTGGGGGTCAGGGTGGGATGAATGAAGAAAACATCGAAATTATCCGAAAAGTGTGGCCAAAACCAACTTTATTTTACAATTAACTTAAAAAAAAGGCATCGCGATTTGGGGGAAGTGTGGGGGAGGGAGGAAAGAGAGGGGTGGAAGAAGAGAATGAAAAAGAAGTTTATTCCTCAAGGATGAATAAAGAAAACCTCGAAATTATCCGAAATATGTGACCAGCCCAATTTTATTTTACAGTTGACTTTAAAAAAAGGTGTGGAAATGGGGAGGGGAGGGGGAAGGGGGAGAGAATGAAAAAAAAAACTATTAAAATTTATCTGGAATGTGTGCCAGTCCAATTTTCTTTTATATTTACCATAAAAAAAAGTGATTGGGAGGAGGGGGGGCTGGAAGAAAAGATTGAAAGAAAAACTTATCAAATATATCTGAAATGTATGCCAGTCCAATTTTTTTTTATTGGACTGGCAGTCATTCCAGATAAATTTGATTTTTTAAAACTTAAAACTTGAAGAAAAAAGGTGGAGAGGAAAAGAAAAGGGGCTGAAAAAAAATTTGTCAAATTTATATTGAATGCCCCCCAATCCAATTTTTTTTTAATTAGCTTAAAGAAAAGGTTGGGGGAAGGGGTGGGGGAATTTCAACAAATTTCATTTTTATTTCATCTGAACAAGTTTTTTAATTCTCTTTTGGTTCATTTGGAGGCCCTGAAAAGGGCCGGTTTTGCTCCTTGTTGAGGAAAAAAATCTTGCTGTAGTGAAGTCAAGGGGGGCTTCTGAAAACACTTCGTGAGTATCAATTCATGGAGAAGCTGCTAATGGCTGGAAAACGAATGTTTGACAACGGCTGGTCCACAATCTATTGTTTAAAACATTCACCATTCATTTCGTCTTGGATCGGAACAAGAACGTAGCGTTTGACACGAAGCCGTTGAGCTTCCCGCATGATTCAGAAAAAAAACCGGGATCTGCCTGGCGCGAATGATGTTCCATCGTTATGCCATTGTTTGGCCCTTCCGTGGTGTGCATTCACGAAATACGAGATTCCTATTTTCTGAGCGTAATTGTTTAATTTGTCATGAATGTCTTTGACGTTGGGCAACAATTTCAGGTCGTCAATGAAAAATTTACGCATGGCAACTTTGCCGTACTTCATTTCATCAGCTTGGAAAGCAGTATTCGACACGAAGACGACTTGCTGCCTTTTATACTCTATATTTGAGATTAGCTTCGAATAAATGCTATCAATATAGAATAATTACCATCTTGAAAGATTTCTCCTACAGTAGCTCGAAGAATAGGCAGTTTAAACTCCGCCATGTCAGTGAAGGCGAGGGATGCGGTCGCTTCTTACCCGGTATACAGAACGTTGGCCGCCCGGCTATTGCTGCCGTTTCGTCGGCTACTAACGCAGCTTTTCCGCCGTTGACTATCTTCTCCATTTAAAAATGGAAACGTTCGTTGTCGTTGCTGTTCGTTCTAGAAATCACAACACTAGCAGCTTCTTCTTAGCTCCTGAAGTAATAAAAGATGTTCCACACTATTCCTGTTGCTTGGCTATGTAAAGTTTCTCCCTTCTTGCTCACGCTTAAGCGAGCCGAAAATGACGCCATATTGGAATAACTGTTTGGCGCTTGAATTGATGACGTCATGGTCGATGACGTTTTGTTCCAGGCCTAATCAATCGCCGCGCAATGACCATATAAGGCAAACCGTTCTTTCTTGAAAGGAACTATAGTTGCCCGTCGGAATATTCATTACTTGTTAATTTTTGCATTCACAGGTGACTTCACCAAAGCTGGTTGTGGGTGCCACTTGATGGGTGCCCAAGGGTTGCAAGCTGGTTTCCCAAGAGTTGCAGACTCCATGAATGTGTCTCTCAGAGTGACATTCCGGGGAAGTTTTCTTCATGACAATGGAGTGAGAGTATGAAGAAAATTACTTTTGGTTCATGGCTTCTTGGTCTTTGAAGTGGTGCGTCGTTGGTGGTTGATCGCCCTGTAGTTTGTTGAATGAGCAGTAAGATGTCATGGAGATGAAGTGATTGGATGCGATGATGACGATTTACAATGATATCGAGGGTAAAAGTCCATTTGAAGATTCACGTTAATTTTGTTGAATTAATTCGTTGCGACTTAAAGGGATATCAATTTGACTTGGTGTGTCCGAATGCTTGAGGTGGTTTGGGATTTGCGAAAGCAATGGAATTTTGAAGTCCTGCGGTTTGATTGGAGAACCAGGACTATATGAGTTGAGGGAACAGGCATGTCATTCAAATCTTGAGCAACAACAAGGGACTTGAAGTGAAGATGGATGGTGCTTATGAGGATGTGCAGAAATTCAGAAAGAATGTAGGAGTTCGTGATGAATTTGCATTATTGTTGTAAATTTGATGAAATCGGTTGGTGTTGGAAAATTAAATGGTGTTCCAGTTCCTCAGTCCAGGATTGGTGCGAAAGGGAGAAGGATTTGACTGATTAAGTGCGGGTGGAGAAATTGAATGTGAAGCCTTTGGCACGCACACGGCAAGCAGCGCAAAGAAGTGAGCGCGTGTTGACGTTTGAACATTGAGTGATGCATGGCAACCGGAATGAATTGTTCTTTGGCGTCGGACTGCCATACAGACTGATCTTGGCAGATAGGCCGTGGCTTTGATCCAGTCCAGGGTTTGGGTGTCGTTAGTCGTTGCGATGAATTCTGTGGCTGGCGTGGAAAACTCACACATTGTGTCCCACGGAATGATGGGGGGATGGATACCTTTCACTCGGACCTGGTAGGGTGTCAGTTTCGGGAGAAAAATAACGAGGGTCCCTCTTTTGCTTATTTATCGGTCGTCTTTTCCTGCGCCATTTTGGAGATTATTTGTACGAGTGGCGAAAAGAAGGCATTGCTGCACTCGCCACAGCCTCGGAGTCGAGTTGGGAGTGGGGGATAATAACTTGACCTTTGCGTTTGCGAGTTCAAGTAGTAGTTTTAGGGTTGCAATTGTCTATGCTTGTTCATCCACTTAAGTGGAGAGTGAGTAATTCGCAGTGCAGAAGTGTGGTAGTACACGGTACACAAGTTAGAGTGAAGGTGTTGCAAATTCTTCTGAAGTCTCGTGCATTGTGATTTGAGGTGCAAGCCCTTGCCAATTTTCTTCTTTAGATCCTTGGGTGTGTCCAACTTGGGTGGTATCCAAGGGTTTGACGTCACTGCGGGAATGTTTTCAGTAGTTCGAGTCTGGTCGTTGCATGAGGGTCCAGGCCAAAAAGGGTGGGAGATGTCAAGGTGTTCGTAGTGTCGGAGCTTTGAACTCATTGTAGGGTTGTGATGGTGGTTCAGTTTGTTGCACAAGAACAGTTGTCATTGTAGGTGGAATTGAATCTTCTGGTTGGTGTGGGGTCTGCTTATCGGGAACTTCCATGATGGTGGGAAGGGTAGGGGTCTTGAGAACCTTCGAAGGTGAAAGTGACGGGACGACTTGAATGATGCAGAAGGAGAAAGAGATGAGTTCGAGTGATATGACGGAGGGAATACCTCGGCGATTGAAATGAGCTGGAGGCATCTGAAGTATTTCCTGGTGTTGGCAGAGGTTGGTTAGCTTGACTCTCCGATTTTTTTGATGGGCGATTTTCATTGCACCTTCAGAATCTTTGCACAATGTTTTGAACTTGCATATTGAGCACGGTTTAAGATAGTAATCACAGAACATGTGTGTTTGACACGCGAGGTGATGGGATCGATACGTTTCTGACAAGCAACAATGCCTGCACAATGACACTTTTCAATAGTCTCTAACCTTACACGAGACAAATCCCCTGCAAGCGTGACAGATGCAGATGAAGCAGGAGCGGCTTGCAATTGGCCACCATGGATTCTGGCCATCGGAAAAGAGGAGAGTTATGATGAATGTGGCACAAAGACGGCAACAAGGCGCTGATGCTATCTCCCTCCTTACACAGCACAAGGCATTCTGGGAGAAGGGATTTACTGGCAGTCTTGATCTCCCGAGGAGGGGTGATTGGGATGTCGCGAGCTGTGGAGGTTGCCGGAAACTGAGATCATCACAGTGGGCTGGACCAATAGAGCAAGGAACAGAGTGAGAGAGTCCAAGACGAACATGGCAAAGTCGGGCTCAAGAATGATGATGGAAGCGGAACAAAGTCGGTGGGCAACTGGAGGGTAAAGGTGGGATGAAGAAGAACGCCCGTACGGCTGGAGATTGTCAGGGCGCGTTCTGAGGGTCGGAACCAAGATCGGCAGGTGAAGGATAGCAGAGCGGCGGAACCGGCTGCCGAGCGAAGTGGAGCAGCCCGGAACATGCCAACGATGAAGAGCAAAAGGCGATTCCTGGCAAGGGACGCAGATGGCCCATGATGCTGGGAGACGACGTAAGAGAGACCTGGCGATGTCAAGGAGCAACTCACTGACTCGAACCTCCTTAAGTTGGTGTTGAAGCGTGGCTATGGCGAAGCCGAAGACAAAATCAAGGGCGAAGATGCAGTGACGGAAGAATGAGAAGGCCATGGTGGGTGGGCCGGAGATGTTGACGGCTTGATGAAAAACAGAATTGCGGGTGGCACATGTGAGCGAAAATGATGTCGCCGAGGGAATGGATGGAGACGTTCCTTGTCCCGGTGATGGAGTGTAACATGATTCGAAGGATCCCATCGGTGAGGGCAACAGAGGCTAAGAAGGAAAAGGAGGAAGTCCGAACGGTGATGAGAATGCAGCCTGGGAGGCAGTCGTCGATGAGTCGATGACGGCAAAACGACGTGCTGAAAGAAGTGTTACATTTTGTGCTCCTGATGTGGCCAAAGACAGACCCGGAAGTTGGCCTTAGGAGCTGGGCGAAGCCGAGGGACACAGCAGCAGCGAAGGAAATTTTAAAGGTGAGAAGCGTCGATGTCATGAGGCAAGACGGCGGTAGACCCAATGGCAAATTCATGTTGATGTGGGAAGGCAAAGCTCTTCCTGTAGAGGCAGCTTTCAGTGGTCCTTGGAAAGGTAATCCATCAATGAGCGTAGGCTTCGGCGTGTGTTCCATGGATGTCCCCCTCTGTGCTCCCGGGGTTGACAGGAAGGTTCGCCTCAAGGAACATACGGAGTGGCGGACGAAGACAACGAGTAGGAAAGTGAAGACATGGATCAGAAAGCTGTAATTCAGGTGGCTGCCAACAGTGGACTGAATGACAGCATGCAGCAAAGGACGATCTACAGTGATGGCATTGGTTCGAAGGAGTTGCAGTAGTCTAGCCGGGATGGTGGCTTCGATCTGTTGGATGGTGGACAGCAAAGAGCCAAAACACGAAAAGCGGCAGTGTTGATCGACGAACAAAGAAGCTCATTGGCGGCAGCAAGGCCCATATGCAGCGGCAGGAGGACGGTCGATAGGCCGGAGGTGGGCAACAGGCAAACGGTGCTTGGACGTCGAAGTATTAAACAGGACGGAAAGCCAAATGGGCTCAAGGGTTAACTAAATAAGGATGCAAACCTATTTACGTTGCCTTTTGTAATTAAATGAGAAGGGTACCTGAGCGGGAAATTGAACCCACGACCTTTGAAACCAAAGACCGAGGTTCTACCACTGACGGCGGCGTCAGTATGGCTTGGTATGGTGTCGGTATGGCTGCGTAGCCAGCACTGCGTGTTTTGGTGCAATCAGCTGCCATCTCTTCTCTTGTTGGTGCACGAGGTGCTCTGGACTTTTTACTCTAACCGTGACTTAGCTGCGGGTGTTGTATTTATGCGCTGGTCTGGAGTTCACCTGTCTGGTGGTTAGAAGTTGGTGGGGGGATTGTGTGTCAATCATGTACACCTGTCTTGTGACGTGGGAAAAACATACCACGAGATCCTTACAAGGAGATGACAGGAATGGAATCGCGATGTACCACTCTGAATCACTCCAACAGATCGAGTAGAAAGAAACCAGAGCCTTACTCAATCAAACACAACTAAGGACAACCATCTAAGGGATCTGGGGAACATCACGCTCAACTTGCTGCACAGAGACGTTAGAAAGGATAAAAGTTGGAGGGGTGTGAACCAGAAATTTAGCGTCATGATTTTCCATCTAGCCAAAAACTTTATGTAATTTGCCGACTGGCCAAAAATTATATAATTTTGCCGACTGATTTGCCAACTGGCCAAACATTGGGGGTGACACCCCCCTCCCATCAATAAGTCCCTGCTGATGCAAAGATATGACCAACCACTTACGATAATTCAGCCACCTTCCTACCTTAACGCCATACACTTAGTTCATCCAATGCTAGCTGACTAACTGCGAGACAAGTGGAAAGTAAAGGACAACCCTCTTCCCAGCAGGCCTTACACAGATCAGTGAAAGAGAGCAACCATGCCAAACACACCAAGCTCTAGGGTTGTGCCGATTAATCATTTAAACGGTAATCGTTTTTTTGACGATTAAACGTTTAGTAATTTTCGTTAATACAAACCGAACCACCTTTAAAATATTGGTCAATTTTATTTTTAAAAGTAATTTCTGAAAGCAATCTGAACAAAACTTTTCACATCGCAAACCCATACTCAATACCGCTTTAACTTTCGAGATGTCTGATTTACTCTAAAGCTAGGAAGCAGAGACTCTTATTTGTGGCGTTAATCACGTTTTACAGTTATCGGTATTTTTTAAACCGCAGCAGGTTATAAACTGAGACGACAAAATTTAATACATGAAACCCAACTTTCAATAAAAATTACTGCTTTCTTGGCTGCGTTCGAAAGCTGGGAGCACCAGTTTCCTTGTCTGTAATGAATGACGTCCTGAACGTCACTGCCTTTATTCCTCACGTAAACTGCTCTAGTTCGACGTCCGTTTTGAAGCTCATTTAGTAAAGCAAGCTCCGATTGGTTCATTCGTGGAACGTGACCTTTGAATGCAGTGAGGCACAGTGATAAGTGATATACGAAGCGAATTTTCGGACAGAACGATAAAAATGGCGTCCACCCAAAAGTGTTAGTTAAACTTGTAAAAAAAAATTATTTTTTTTTTTTGGGGGGGGGGGGGCATTAATTGTTTTATCGCTTTTTTTAAATTTATGGTAAACGTTTAGCCAATTAATTGGAATTTTACAATCCTACCAGGCAAGATGGAAAACAAATGTTAAAGAAAACCTAGCAAAAAGAAAAAAGCCTGAAGAAGACAAACGGGTTGTAGCCCACAATTTTATAAACCGTGAAGCTTATTGTTTGTTGAAAATTCGCTAACAACAGCAGAAAGCGAACTTTTAATTAGCGTGCTTGTAAACAATGTGTTTGAATATTGAAGGTAGTAAGCCACACAACATTTTTCACACAATGGAAGAGGGAAATAATTACCAAAAACATTTTTTCTACAGTTTCAGGCTGGTTGTAAAAACAGTAAACATTATAGGGAATACATTTTTGGAGTAACATTTTATACAAGTTTTATAGCCTACTAAGAAAAATATTGCTCAGTAAAAAAATAATTGTCAAATTGTTGAGCCCCCTACCCCCATTCGAACTGTAATGCTATGGTTAGCCCCCCTCCCGACATCATTTGTATAAGGCCGCTACGGGCCACTATTATGTATCGAGTTACAGATGAAACAGAATTGCCAACTTCCTTTACAAAACACAGGCATGCAAGTCACTCTTGGTTGAAAACGAGGAAATAGGAGGAAAGCCAGCAAATTTATACAGTTTTAGGGTCTTTAATGCAGTTTTACGAGATTTGAAAAGCTAAAAAAAACAAGCAAATCACCTAAAACAAAGAAGCAAAAATGAGGATACAGTATCAGCTGAAACAAGGAATGCTTTCATGCCTGTAAACACTCTTGCTTTAATACGTTTAAAATGCCTACCTCTGGACCATATGGCAACCTCGATATTACTTCAGGTGCCATCCAGTATGGGGTGCCAACCAGTGACTTTCTTTTGGAAAGCTCTTGAGACACTTGGGCACAGAAGCCAAAGTCTGATAATTTGACCTGAAACAGAAATATTGACATAATTTTTTCCAGTAGGCGTTTAATTCCTTGGTTGAGAAGTGTACAACTGTAGTGATTGAAGCTGTAAGGAGAGGAACAATATTCCTGAAAAAGCTAGTCCTTACAAACCCACAGTTTAAGGGTTACGTTAAAACTAACCTTGCCGTCACTTGACAAAAGAATGGAATCACTCTTGATGTCTCTGTGAATGACTCCTTGGGAATGCAGGTAAGCCAAAGCTTTGAGGCACTGTTTGCAGACCGTTGCTATCTGCTCTTCATTCATTCTGGAAAGCAACAAAGCATTTACAACAAGTGCATCATTTCCTACATATCCTGAATGACAACAGGGCAATTCTTCCGCTACATAGTACAATTACGGTTATTAATAACCTTGCTTAAGACTGACCGCGACTAAACAAGTGCCAACCATAAGCAATATACCGAAGGTCTGAAAACCATCCAATGATGTAGAACTGACTGTGCAAAGGCTCTTACCTGGAATGTGTCACAATATCTGTCAAGGCTCCTCCCTCCAAAAACTCCATGACAACCCATAATTCATCTCCAACAAGGAAACTGTCATGCATCTCAACTATGTTCGGATGATGATAGTCTCTCATAATCACCACCTAGAAAAAAAAAATGTTACTTGGGATTCTTGAAATATGAAAAAAGTTGCTACGTCCACAGGGGCTTGGCACAAAATAGGAGCGGCCAAAAAAAAAAAATTCCGCGAGCGTCACTACCAACAATATTTATATAGTAACAATAAGAAGGGCGCCAATTTTTCCAAGGACAAAAATTCCGCTTTTCACTACAAACAAATACTGCTCACATAAAGTCCGATCATATTCCTATTAGGCTCATTTTTAACTGAACAATTTCTTTGTTCCAGCAACACAACAAACACCCCACTTAAAGCCCAACAACAGCACTTCTTCATACTTTAAATATGAAAAAGTGACCGTATTTCGCTAAACCAGTATTTGATGGATAGAAAAATATCACTGCATTCGCCGACACAACCGTCCTTTTCTTTGTGAGTTTACACGCGAATCATAAACTATTTTACCTTTTTGGAAACTACAAACTTTCTTCTACCAAACCGCTGAATTTATTTATAAACTGTCGTAATAATTTATCTTATAGATCGGCATCACTGCCGTTTTACTTTGGTTTTAGGGAAAATACTCACAAAAATAATACGCTAAACCAAAAAGGTAACAGTCAATAACAGGCGAATTTCCGGTGGAGAATTTTCTGCGACCTTCTTCAGGCCAAGCCCAGAGTTCTGTTCACAACAGCAATAAATGTCCGTTGACGTTTGTTATTGCTGTTGTGAACAGAATTCTGGGCTTGGCCCGAAGAAGATGGCAGAAAATTGGCCACCGAAAATTTGCCTGTTATAGACTTACTTTTTTAGTTTAGCGTATTCTTTTTTGTGCGTAATAATTTAGCTGTGCGACGGCGGAAAAGCCATCGGCGACGCAAAACAACCATATTACAACTCTAACGGCGCCGCCATTGCCAATGCCAGAATGCATAGCGCCAATGCGTACGCACCTCTAAGTAAACGCTCTTCAGATTTGCTGAATGGCTGACAATGTTATCGAAGTAACAAAAAAAAAGATCTGGTTTCACACTTTATTTTTTTTTTTTGTAATACTTCTGTACTGTAGAATTTGTTTTGACATGAAAGTTAATTTAAATGCGTCCAATGTGAGGGAAATTTAGTCAGAAGTGCGTACGCTTTGGCGCTATGCATTCTGGGATTGTATAGCGATGGCGGTGGCGCTGGAGATGTAATGGCGGTTTTGCGTCGCCGGTGGGTTTTCCGCCGTCGCACAACTAAATTATTACGACAGTTTATAAATAAATGCAGCGGTTTGGCAGAAGAAGGTTTGTAGTTTCCAAAAAGGTAAAACATTTTATGATTCGCGTGTAAACTCACAAAGAAACGGACGGTTGTATCGGCGAATGCAGTGATATTTTTCTATCCATCAAATACTGGTTTAGCGAAATACACTCAGTTTTTCATATTTAAAGTACAAAAAAGTGCTTTTGTTGGGCGTTAAGTGAGGTGTTTGTTGTGTTGCTGGAACAAAGCAACTGTACAGTTAAAAATGAGAATTATGGGAAAATTATCGGTCTTATAGTACTTGAGCAGTGTTTGTAGTGAAACGCGCAATTTTTGTCCTTGGAAAAATTGGTGCCCTCTTATTATTGTTACTATTTAATAATGTTGTTGTGCCAAGCCCCAGTGGCTATGTCAACTGAATCTGATGACACCCAGAAAAATTCTGCAATTCTGCAATTACCGACTGTGTTAAAATTCAGATGTTGGTCATTTTCAGACGAGTCAACAACATTCAGAATTACATGCGACAGCCAACCATAATAAGCTTTGTTAGAAAATCTCTTGGTAACTGTATTTAAGATTTAAATTCACTTAAGAGGTTGGGGCCAGAAAGACGCTGGTGGCACAATACTGGGGGAAATAGAGATGATAGGTGGGAGTATGACAAACTAGTTTCTGGACACGGACCAGCAATACAATAATCTGCTGAGTAAGCAAAATTCGTAATCAAGGTTTGTTAAATTTGTTAAACAGAGCTCAAAATACGATCCAATCTCTATGCACAGATTATCTATCGGACTTTCTTACTCTCAAAAAGGTCATACTAACATAAAAAACCTAGCAATTTTTACTGACCGAGCAATCAAAATCGAATACAAGGAGCTTCAGTGAATGGAAGCAAAAATATTTGGAGACAAATTATTAGGGATCGACCGGATACCATTTTGCCGGATCCGGGTCGGTTCCGGATAATTTGATGTCAGTGCCGGATCGGTTCCGGATCCGGACCGGTACCGGATACCGGGTATTTCTCACACAAAAATGAAATAAAGCCGTTTTATTTGTTTCCCCTTTTAAGTTGCAGGTACGGTGTTATTTTTCGCTTTGTTTCACATTATTTTTTACATTAAACACTCAGAAGTCTTATGCTATTAAGAGTGCCTATAGGCTACAGCACTCCACTGGTTTGACAATGTTGCTAAGTTTTTTGAAACAATCAAATAAAGCACTAATTAGGTTAATCAATCAAAAAATATTTTAAATTAAGGATTTTCTCATTGATTAGCCTAGCCTACTGCTTCATTTCGAAAAAAAATTGCAGAATTTTTTAAATAAAATTTATTTAATTTATTTTTTGCCAAATAAAATAACATAAAAAGCTGAAATACAAAAAAAAGTTAGAAAAATATTTACAGGTTTAAAAGTGGTTATCAGTTAATCATGCCTGGTTTTAAAAAAAATAACCTTTTTTATTCTCCAACATATTTTAAAATTTTGTTTAATTATAAATAAAATAAAATAAAATATTAACATACAGCTGAAATAAAAAATAAAAAAATTAAAGATTTAAACATGGTTATCAGTTAATCATGCCTGGTTTAAAAAAACAAAATCTTTTTAATTCTCCAAAATATTCTTAAAATTTGTTTAATTATAAATAAAGCCAAATAAAATAATACAGCTGAAAATAATTTAAATAATAATAATAATGTGCAGATTTAAATATGGTGTTATCAGACACATCAGGTTTTGGAGTTGGCTAACTACTCCAATAGTTGACTATCACCTCCAGGAGTCCAGGTGGGCTCTAACGTTTTGCTACTGCTGATTTGACAGGCAATGTTTACCAAGTCTAAAAGGGAGCAGATTCTCCAACAAAATGGATTTTGGATACTTCAAAGGCACTCAACATTTAGCCAGTGAAGTAAATACTTGGATTTTTTTCCAGAAATTAAAAGATTCAAAGGTGAACCATTTAACGTTTGCAGCTTCGTGCGTTAGGCCTAACTCACTCACCACGTGCGATAAGGAAAACATGCCTGTTACACCTAATATATGCGGCTGATTTTTTTTTTTTTTGCGGTTAGCCAAAGTAAGTTTGATAGATCAGAAAAAAATCTAGTGAATTAAAGCTATCTTTGTGGAAATAAACTTTTTTAAATTACGATTTTTTCGCGGAGAAATGAGTCAACTTTCGCTACTACTTTAGTAATAACGCTCGATTTGTGCTCATAAAGGTTTTGATTTTTTGAACATCTTCGTTTCGTATTCTCCAATACATATTTTTGTTACAATATAATTATTTTGTCTGCAATTTTTTATACTCGTAGACCGCTTAGTTATTTTACTAAGATTTTGCTAAGAAGCAAAGAAAAAAAGAAAGTTGATTATTTGTGCAGGATCCGGTTTAAAATAATTGCCGGATCCGGATCTTGCCGGATACTGCAAGATCCGGCGCCGGATCCGGATCTATCCGGACTCGGTCGATCCCTACAAATTATACTACTCTACTACAAATATTTTCTGATGTTCGAGTTTTAGCCAATTTTTACTACAGGGAATTTGTAAACAGTATGATCATAGTTTGGTTCCTAAAACTACATGAACACTAAATCTGATAATCATTAATCAATGGCATCTTATACAGAGTCTTCTCTACTAACAAAACTTATAACCACCTCATTGAAGAGAAGTTCTCTCCTTTGCTGTTTTCGAAGGTCCATTTTCTTGACAGCTACTTGACGGCCGCCGGAGTTCTTTTCCGTTGCTATACAAACAATTCCTGTCGAGCCTTCCCCAATCTTGATGAAATTGTCCAAATTTTCCCGTGGATCGCCTGGACTAACCACCATCTGGAGGGCTGCTCGGAACTAAAAGTAAAGAGTAAATTTGTTTTAACTTTTTCAGTCACATATACGTTTTTACATGTTTCTCCATGACCCTGATTCACAAACATACAGATTTTTACATGTCTCATGTATCTGTCACTTCAAATTACTGAAACATAATTATTACGGTAGTTTAGTTACAATTTTAAAGTCATGGTATTGAAGCTGCCTAAATATTTCAAAATAAAAAAAACTGGCTGTGATTCATTACGAACAGTTCTAAAATTACAGCATAATTTCTACTGTGATGCACAACTGTGGAGAACTGGCAATTTTATAAGGAAATGGGGATGAATGTTCTTGTAAATGTCGGCGAAGTAAAGGGTTAAACTAGGCTGACAGCCACGAAAGTAATCAAACAGTCACAATACTGCACATCGAATTTTATTTCAGATATTGACACTAAGAAAGAATTTAATAGAAATGGCACAAACTGAAAACCTGCCAGAAAGCTTGTGACTTTAAAGCTAAATAGTTTTCTTCTACTGAGTATAGTAACCCAATCGATACAAAAAAAAAAGAACACAATGCATCAAACCAGACGAAAAGCTTGCAACCAGTCAATTATGAATCTGATTCCATTTCTGTACGCCATACTGTGACGATACTACGACCACAGCCACACATGACAGTCGCATGCTTCTGGGATTATAGTGGCTAGGAGAAAGGTATGTGGTAATTGTTGATAACCAAAAAAAAACCCAACCCCATGAACGAGTATGTCTAACTGCGAGATTCACAATGGCTAATGTTTATCCAATTCAAAGTAAAAAGCTACATAGCTGTTTTAAGAAGTATAACTGCAATTTACTTTATCAAAGAAATGCGATTTGTCATCATTTTTAAAATTTTTATCATCCATTTCGCACACTTTCAAAATCAAGATACTCACAGTAGGCTATCTACCTAATTTTTGATAGACACCCGTTTATCTTCTTCAGGCTCTCTTAAGTTGTCTACAGTAAAACCTCTTTAATACGAACTTTATGGAGACTGCTAAAAATGTTCTTATTAACCGTAGTTCATATTAAACGGACGAGAGAAATTGGACTGCAACTTTAAAAAAGTGTAGCCTACCGGTATACAGTATTCTCTTTTCATTCGTCCTTGACCTTCGCGCTTGCGCTAACGGACGAAACTCTTCACTTTCCAAGATGGAAGTCAACTAGCGATTGACGTTTTGCGTGAAACGAAACAAAATTTAAGAAGGTGGGAAAAGAAACCGTTACGAAGAACAAATTCGTAAAAATAAGCTAGAATTGTAAATATTTGTTCGTCTTATCCGTACTTTCGTATTAATAGAGTTCGTTATATTTAGTGCTGACTGAGTAGCTGACCAACCAAAATCTTGAAAAAAGTTCTTATTAAGCGGGAATTCTTGTTATCCGAGTTCTTAACGAGGTTATACTGTATGTACTATCTAGGTGTCTACTGTCTAAGGCGTCTACTGTCTACGTTACATCTCTGCTTCTTTCTACTGGGGTTTGAATTTGACAGTTGGTAAAGCCTCTGAAATTTACAAGCCTTTGAATTTGGCTGTTGTTGAAGCCTCTGATATTTACAAGGATGTTGGGCTCCTGGACTCTTCTCACACTTGTCCTACTCCAGTTGCATTCAAGCAGTTCATTCAAGTCTCTGCCGACCAAGTGCATCACATTGGGGTTTGAAGGATCTTAGCCGTTCATCAGTGGGCAGTTATGTTGGACGTTATGTTGGGTGGCAATAGACTCAAGGCACCAAAGGTGACTTATCCCTAGGTGTGTTGGCACAAATCAATGCTCTCTCCTATTCCAACCAATCTCGTGCTTAGTTTCCACGCAATGGGCTGCAATTAAGGGTGTGCGAGTAGAATAATTTTAATTCGATTCGAGCCGAACCAAATTGAGTTTGCAACAGAAGACTCGAGTATCGAGCCGAGTTTGAGTTGTGGTGAACACACTTATACAACTAAGATGCTGCTTAACAGACTGTGTGGGTCAATGTCTACAACTAGTTTTCCAGTTTTTAGGATAAGACTTTAAAATGGTTTGGGATAGTGGCTTTTAATTTGCACCACCGGAAAGCTCTCGTTGAGACGATGAATTTGGTATATTTGAACGTCAAAATTGGTCAAAAATTGGCGAATTTATCGCATTTTCACCGGATTTGAGTTTTCCCAAGTATGGATGCAAGCGACGAGCCGAGTTAAAGTATACGTTCCGTACTCGGCTCGGCTCGAATTTTTCAGTATCAGACATCCCTAGCTGCAATACTATTATCTTCGACTTCATTCCTAGCACTGTTCACATGTTGGCCCAGCCTCGTTCTCACATCTTTCCTTGTCTCACCGATATAGACCGCTTCGCACTGCATGGAACTCTACAAACTCCCTCTCGTGTTCCAGACTTGTCCTCATCCTGCACCTTGAGTGTGACCCGACCTTGCGAATACTTAGAGATGGACCCAATTCTTTCACATCATCCTAGATTTTAAGCCTTTTTCATTACGGAGGTATGTTTTGATCCCTTTCCTACACAGGACCTTTCGAATAGGCTCACTAACCCCCTCTAGGAAGGTCAGTCCAATCCTAGGCACTTGCTCAAAAGTATAAAAATTGTGCTTCTTCTCACTCACTCTTTCCTTGTTGTTGACCATCCTAATTGCTTTCTTGATTAACTTGTTCAAAAATCCTGCTGGGTAACCCATCTTGATAAATCTGCCCTTTGCCTCGAGCATACAGAAGGGATCGTGCGAGCTCTTTAGTACTGGCACATCTCACAAGACGCAGGAATTTACTCTGCGTTATGCATTTTAGCTGCCCCTTTCGACGGCCAGAGTTGAATCCTAATCCTTGTAAATATAAGCGGCTGTACCAATTGTCAAATTGAAACCCCAGCAGAAAGAAGCAGAGATGTAACCAAAGAACAGTAGACACCTTATGAGAGCCTGAACAACATAGACAGGTGTCTTATCGAAAATTAGCTAGATACTGTTAATATCTTGATTTTGAAAGTGTGCGAAATGGATGATGAAAATTTTAAAAATGATGACATTGAGTTTCAAAGTAACACCCGTAACGTAATTTTTAGTGAAATGCGATTTGTGTACTCATGAAGGAGCTTGGCAGGAGCACTTAAGTGGTTTTGAATGTCGTACTTGAGATTTATTTTCTCATGGATGTATTGAAGATTTCTATTTTTTATTGTGGGTAGCATAGTGCGGAATACCAACATTTTTATTGCATAGAAATTCAGTCCTTGGTTACATCTGTAGGTCTGCAGAACAGACAATATCTGAACTTAGCTACCTGCTCGTGAGACAGCCTCTGCTGTTCTTGATGGCTCGCATGTCCAGTATTTTGCGGTTTTGGAGCTTTGATTTCCGGCCCAGGTTGATGAGGATTCAACTTTTGTGGAACTTGCTCCTGTGGCGATGGCGATGGCGAAGGCTGAAAACAAAATAAGGTGGCATATTTTACGAACTCAGTACTACATCACCCAACCTACATTTTAATGAACAACCATTGGTAATTTGAACTAGGCATGGGTTTTCTCTTTACAAAATGTAGTGAAGGGTTAGCATACGCCAAAAAAATTATCCTAAAAAAAGACTTTCAATTTCATCATTTCCTTACAGGTTACAGCAGGTAAAAAAAAACACCCCGAAACAAATATGACTTTGGCCTTAATTTTTTTGTTTTCTCATAGGTAACCACTTTACCTGCAATTTTGAGTTTTGTTTCAAATAGAAAATAAATTCTTGTTCTGAGAGATGGTTTTGATTTTACTGCTTGTACCATGTAGGAAAACAAATCAGGCAGTTAACCAAAACGTTCTGGCTCCAACAGAAGTAGGAAGCTGTACCGGCTGCATAGACACATGTGCTGTAGATCTGCAAGATGAATGTATTCAGCAACATTGAAGACACGCATGCTTGTTCATAATAACGCACTACATGTGATAAAGCCAGACAAAACACATCTATTGTTTGCCTATTTGATCCAAATTTGGGAATATTTCTGGTAGTTGGAACAAAACTGGAAGAGAAGCCTAGCCTTTCCTACAATGAGAAATTGTTAGTATGTCCCAAGAAATTGTGAGCGATCAGCGAGTAAATACAAACAATGTTTATCTTTCTTCACCACTTTTGATGAATAAGCACTAAGCCTAACTTTATGACAAGATACCATTGTTTCTTGTAAGTACTAAGTACGCATATAAATTAACCCTTCACGTGGAAAATTTGCCTACAAAGACACCTACCCTGCCATCCATTTCATGTTAAACAGTATGAACACCTACACTGTCCGCTTAATAAACTTAGGCCTATAAAAAATAACTTAATTGTTTGCATGTTATAACGAAAACCCATCACGTGGGATTATATTAGTACTGATAGCAATGTTACTGATTCGATGTGAAGCTTGTCCACAATGATTGAAAGGCAACATGAGAATTGAACAAATGTCATAAGTCGTGCGGCCTCCCAAGACAGAAACATTTGTCAAGGACATAGCACAATGTCTCCAAGGGTTAAACAAAAGAAAAGCACTTCAAGAGATTACAAATCAGTCTGGCGAGACTAAGTAAATGAACAAAGAAGGCTAGCATGGACTTACTTTACGGTGGTGGGGATATGTGTTTGTTGAATTGGCTGCATTAGGATGTTGTTGTGCTAGTTGGGGCATCGACGTTGAAGAGACCATATTATGAGATGATGGCGGCTGCTGTCCTGAGGGACTTTGTTGCTGAGAATGATTGCTTGTCTGTGGCGAGTGTTGCTGACTTCCAGATTGCAAGTGAGCTGCCTGCTGCGGATGGGGTAACTGGACGGAAAGCTGGCTAGGAAAGTGTTGCGCCTGGGAGGGATTAATAAGATGGGGAGGTGGTCCATCCATTGGAGAACGAGGCGGAGATGCGGTACCGTTAGCCAAATGAGGAGGGTACTGAGGAGGGTGCGAATTTGGTGGTGGGCCATGCATTGGAAGAGTGGACGGGCCATTACCCTTGGCCATCTGCGACTGCCTATAGTTCCTATCCCGTTCCCAGTCGGGATGTTGTGCATTTCGAGCACTGCCGTCCCAAGTATCACGGCCAGTTTCAGCTCGATGCAACCGGTCTTGCTCTCTGTACATTTCGTTGTAGTTCACCACCTGTGAATGATTACGTGGAGGTTGCTGGCCACTAGGATGCATTGCATGCATGGATGCTGGACGACTATTTAGAACTTCATTTTCCCGCACTGTAGGAGGAACTCTGTGCACATAATCTTTCCGCATCATCGGGGGGCTCTCCTTGCGAAGTGAGTTGGACCGGGTGACCGATATTTGACGAACGCCATTAACCTGGGAATTGTGCTGGCCTCTTACTATAGTCTGTAATGAAGACCGTAAAAAAAAATTACTAAAGGTAATAAATACATTGGCTAAACTAATATAACTTTATAAAAATTTCAATCACGACTCCCAAAACATTTAGATATTTTAATGTCAAGATCCCACAATTAACGTCACGATCCCGTCTTTATATGTTACCATGATAAAAGTCATTTATAGTTTCACTCATTTGTAGAGTTTACTTTATTTGATAGAATCTCACCCAACAGACAATCAACAAAAATTCAATAACCACATAACATAAATATCACACAAAAACCCAAATAAATTTTCACCAGAGAAAGTGTAGGGATATACCAGAGCAAAAATGGCTGCCACCAAGTTTCCTGTGCCAACCCTTCCCACTCAGTCTTTACTGACACCCTAGTGGTTGTCAGTTAAGCTTCAGTGATCTCGGTTGTCATTTTGTATTTGTTATCACTACATTCTTTTGGCAAAAGATTGATGGGACCCTCGGCAGTTTTTGTATGATAGCTTGCACTTCCCACAAACTGTGTGACCATAAAATTCAATAAACTGCAAACCGTTGGTACACACTGAAGAAGATTGTTAAAAGTATTATGATAGTTACACATAATTTAAGCATAACTCAAACGATTTAAAAAATGCTAACATGCCTAATTTTTTTTATAAACCATTTCATTTTCAAAAGGAATATTATCTCGGACAATGGGCCAATTTGTTAGACATAAAGCTAAAAACAGAATACAAATAGCCTAGTCTACTGTGCAACTCCTAATTACCGTGGTACTATGGCCAAGGCACAATGTAACATTATTAAACTAATTATACGTAATAATAAGCTTTCATTCAGTTGTACGTTATGAGGTATAAAGGCACAAAGTCTTACGATTTGTATATGCAACCAGTTTGACTATTTTTGTTTACAATAGATATACAGTTACTATAACTTAGAGCTAGAAATTAATATGTTGTCATATTACTTCACTTATGTTAATTATACCAATGTTCCTACGTACTTTTAATCCACATTTTGATCTCCTTTTCTATCTGGATGTAGTTTTTCAAATTTCTTAAGATTTACTGGTATTTTGTTCATGTAACTTGGTACCAAGTATACATTCCCTCTTTTGCCATACGAATTTCTCCACATTGGTTCGATGATCCACTTGTTGTTACCTCTTACAGATCTCTTTTTCTTTCCAGTTATCAATTTGAAAATATTTAATATTTGAAATCCATGTGCTTGGTTAACATTAAGAATAGCAACGTGATTGTAAATATCTACTGCTTTTATTTTTTCAGTTTTGAAGGTACTTTGTACAACCGCAATGCAAAAACCGAACGGCAAAGACAGTGATAATATCCAGACATTGTAAAATACAGGAATTATCATCTTCAAGAACATTGCAACAACAGTTTTCATAAATTTTCGAGGAAGAAAATACAGTTCCTCTTCTTCAGGAGTCCATTTCACAGCAGAAAACCTTCGTTCGATTGACACTCACTCCATGTCAGTGATAAAAGGTGATAAAAGTGTTTCCTGTACTCAACAACAATATATAGTTTGGCAATTATGATAAAAGTGTTTTCATGATTATTTATTCGGAGCCCTGGGCCGAAGCCGTACGCCCCATCTAACATCATACAAATCACTATAACTACACCATACAGTAACATCATGCAGCCTACTCTTTTCCATACCCCGCACCATAACAAACACTTCACTATAACAACACTTCACTGTAACATTTCAAAGTGTTTTCTGTATTTTACAAAACAATGTATAGTTTGACAATTATGTACTGAAAACAATTAAGGACGTAACAATCATGACAATACCAACAATAGTTACACATTGATTTGGCACTTATGTACTTATAGCTGCAACCTCCTTTTTAGCAATAGGTTACTCTTGCTACCCCATGCAAAACTTTCGATTTGCAGACCTCCTCTAGCGATCTGTACAGGTATCTAAAGGATTCAACATACGAACCGTGTGGCTATCTACGTAACGCTAGTAACAAAAATCAACGATCTTGAGGTTCACTGATCTATGCCAGATGATTGCTACGATATCT
Organism: Lithobius niger; assembly: GCA_023313725.1. Classification (NCBI taxonomy): domain Eukaryota; kingdom Metazoa; phylum Arthropoda; class Chilopoda; order Lithobiomorpha; family Lithobiidae; genus Lithobius; species Lithobius niger. The sequence goes on from JAHWFP010227485.1 coordinate 44,464, forward strand.
CAAACCTGAGAGCAACATACTAGTGTGTCTAGATAAGCAAATCTTCGACTTGAAGAGAAAAGCTAAGTTTACAACTTTTTTTAATGTCTATAGATTTGGCCGAGTTTCAAGAAGACCGACAAACAAGTCCGACAGTGTGAAAAGAATAATGCAATAAATTAACAGTACTTCAAGGAAGTATAACTAAAAAGTAAGTAATACTCTTCGGGGTCTGACGATCAGCAATATCTTTGCTTTCGCAACTGAGTAGGTGACAACACATCAGTTGACGTAATGAAGCAAGTGGAATTGCATAACCTTGACATCGGTTAAGTAGCGTGCTTCTAATTGGCTTTATTTTACATACATTAGTTTCCAATCAACAGAATGTCCTTGAGTGAGACATAAAAGATTGGGTTCATAAAACTTCAGCAAAATTAATTTCAAGGACCTTAATGCCAAATTTCACAAAATACAAGTACCTTTTCTGAATGTCAAAGACTTAAAAAAAATAGACCAACAAAATAAGCTAAAAATCAGCTAATAATATGCATCAAAATGTACTAAAGGAACGTAAAACACATCACAGGTTGTCGTTTTGGCGTTCTACTGGCAGTATTGGTTTTGACACATATACATCAAATTTAATTTTATAGGGTTGATAAACCCTATAAAATTAAATTTGAAGGATATGTGTCAAAACCAATACTGCCAGTAGTTTTTAGTTGGAGTTTGCATGCTTGCTAGGCCTATAACAAATAAAGAAGAACTTTCATAGACTAAGCGCTGTATTTTTTTTGTTTTTCAGTAAGGATGCACCAATGTGCTAAAATACCGATTCTGATGTTGAAAAACATCGGCCGATATACGATTCCGATATCTCGTGGTCAGTTGTTTAAGAAAGTGAAGTGAAATTCACTAAGTTACATTTTTCATGGAGTCAAAAATAATTAAGAGGATTTTAAAAATAAAATAAAAAAATTTCTGTAGGCCTAAAATTTAGCACCCATAAGTTAATTATAGATGCATTTGTCACAAAATCCTTATAATAATGCTGGATCCGGCTGAGCAGTTAAGAAAAAAAGGCCGAACAATCACTTCCCCCTCCTCACGCCTGCATTGCATGTGGACTCTTCCATTCTACCAGCAATCAAATGCAACCGGGAGGGAGCGGTTGATCAACTCACATACGGCTCACAATAAGATGTACGAAGCACGGGCACGAAAAATGTCGGGAAAAGTGTCGGGAAAAGTGTGTATGTAAACTGAATTCATGACCGGCCTCGTGCATAGCACTGGCTTCGTCTAGTGATTTAATATGATTGTGGAAACCCGATGTTTTAACATCTGCTGTTTAAAACAGATCCGATGCTCCGATGTAGCCAAAAAACGTCGATGTCTGATGCCAACATCGGTGCACCTGTTTTTCAGAAAGCCTTCGCAAATACCAAAGTTAAAGGTCTTCTTCAATCATTGGTACAAACCAGGGTTCGACTTAAGCAGTATCGCATCTCACTTTGCGATGCATTATTGTTGTTTTGCTAATCAATTTTTATTTTGTGTCGCAAAGCTGCGACGCAATATGTTAGCTACTCCGCATGAGAACAGCATTCGTAGCAGCTGTTTTTACCAATAATTAGAAACAGCAAGTGATTAACTTATGTGGTTTGAATTTCGTTTAAGCGCGAAAAAAAAGCAGCCAAAGTTAGACGTTTTAATCGCAGCATTGAGTGGGTATAGCCCATGCAGCAGGAACGAACATAGGGGAGACGGTGGGAGAAAATGGGTTTTGGAAGAGAGCTCTTCCCAGTGCCACTAGTCCAATGCATGGCCCAATTACAACCCTAACGATTCGCAACGATTGAGCAAAACTGCGACAAAAATGTCTTGAAGCTGTAGGAATGTTAATGGTAACTGCCCAAAAATATTCTATAATTAAAAATAAAAAATAAATTACACAGAATTTAAAAAAATTCTCCATGAACACAACGAGAGCTTTGGAAGGTTCCGTCTGTTGAGAAAATAAAAAGGAAAAACATGTGTTAGGCCTAGGCCTATTTGTTTTTAAGTAGTAAATAAAACGAAAACTGCTAATCAAAATTTAGAATCTGCTATAAAAGTTTCATTTTGCATCGCAGTTTCGCTAATCAATTTTTTGAGGTTAAGTCGAGCCCTGGTACAAACCCCAGTGTGCTTGTAGAAATTACTCAGTTCCACTAATAATAAAACTGACCTCATAGAATATAAGTTAAGCCTTCCAGATCTTCATTTTAAAAACGTCATGAAATTTACCTTGAAAGGCAGAAGACATCGTAGTAAAGTTACACGCATAATTTCAAGGACAATATTCAAACAGCACAATATCTATCAAATTTTCGATAGAGATGTAAAACCCAGCCGACTATCTTCATTAGGTTCACAAGCGTCAACGGAAAATCCTCGTCAAGCAGACAATCGCATCTCTCAAATTTGTGCGGTTGGCTTGGCTTCCGGTATTCTTGCTATCGGGAGAGTTCAGGAACATGTTTAGTGGTGCAATGCCGTATGAATACCAAAGGCCACGCTAATCGCCGGTTTGAGTAATGCGATCGTCTGCTTAACGAGGATTACCCGTTGACATTGTGAGCCTGATAAGATCAGCTGAGTTTTACACCTCTGGTAAACCGACTATCGAAGATTTGCTAGATATTGTCCTGTTGGAATATCTTCTTTCTTGAAATTGTGCGTCTTTACTTTACTACGAGGTCCTTATTAAAACTGAAAACTGTAGCTGTAACTTGGAGAATTAGTTAGAGAAGGATTCTGTCACAACGTCATTAGCGTGAGTCCATATACGTTCATTGACAGAGCTAGTTATGCCTCATTAAGGTGGAAAACACAGGAAACCTGTTAAAAAATATATATCATTCTTGGTTCCAAATTATATAAATGGCGTTGTTAACAGTTTCATCTAGCCTTTATTAATCCCAGCTTACTATTTGGCAAGAACTAGTTTAAGAGCTTTTTTTGAGTATGTAGCCTACGTATCTTCACTTAAAATATGTAACAGAGCTGGCGTTTTTATATCTTACAAGATACACTGTATACACTGTTGGCCATCGTTATCTTGGTAAGAAAAAGAAAACACTGTGCAATTTAGAAAATTTGTTGAATTCATTTATTTAAAAGACTCGGTAACCGATGGAAATATTTTATCGTCAACAAAATTGATTAATTTTGTTTTAATATCAATCAATGGTTGATGTGATATAGCTCCATCCACATGATCGGTGCTACAATAGTCAAAGCTTACCTTCAGATCAACAATCTCCGTTGGTGTGATATAAGATGGATCAATTATAGGCCTTGGTCTTTCTCTCTCGATGCCTATTAAACTGGCCCACTGGGGTGGCAACCCAACATATTTTCCTTCCTGGCGATCGAAACCAGTGTGGACTCGATGCTCAAAATTTGTGGGCGGAGAAATTATGGGCTTTTTCTTCTTTTTCACAAACATCTTCACAACCTATGGGAAAAAAGAAAATATGTATGTTAATTTAATGACCAAATTTTCATTGAAGTTGTCACTTCCCCTCCACTCCCTGCACCCATCCATCTCAAGCTGCCTCCAAATCAGGTGGACTATTCACCTAAATACAATGAAATTTTCGCTTCCAGATACTCAAGTTACAAAAAAAAAAAAAAACAGGTGTGAGAGCGACATCTAACCAAAAAAAATTGAAGGGGTGGAGAGGTTAAAGGTGAGCTAATGAGAAAATGAAGTTTACATACACCTAGGATTAATAAACACACATCGTCGTAGCTTTTTGACGACTGTCGTCTTCTTATAGAAGTTTCATTAGGTACAACTACTAATTTCAGACAAATTTAATACAAATTTCAAAGCACAAACACCATAAAGTTTAAACTTGAACGTTTCAACTATGAATTTTTGTTAAATTGTGTCTGAAATGCTTGCGGTTTCTTAAAATGTACAACTACTCTTCCACATACCGCAAATCCTCTATTTGTGATCGGGTCTTGAATTGTAGCCAGTCTCTAATTGTAGCCAGGTGTTTCCCTAGTCATAAATTAGTAGCAGCCGATCAAAAAAGACTTGATTTTGAAAAAAATTCTATGAAAGTGCACGTCCATCACATAAACAGATCGTATCCAAATTAAAGATTATAGTAATTAGAGCATTAATGCGACTTTATTTACCGTTTTTAACGTAAGACACATGTATTACACGTATTGATACCATATATTTCCTTTCTAAATTTATTAGTAGCTAGCTGGTCTCGAGTTGCAGCCGGGTCAAAATGGCTTTAGTTTTAGCTAGTAGCCCGGGCTACAAAGAGGATTTATGGTAAGCTTACTTTGATAGTTTGTTTTGTGACGCTGTCCTTCCCTGCATTACAAGGGCGAGTCAGCATCACTAGGTGCCACCCTTAAGACGTGGCTTTCCAACAAGCCCGTGTTTCGCAATTCGAATCATTCTGGCGCAACTGCGTTGGCACGAGTTTTCGTGGCACGGGTATCGCGGATATAAAAAACGCGAAACCCGGGTCACAAGGACAGAGATGCCCGTGCAGGCAGAGCGAGTTCACAAGCGTTTCTTTGGGACCTTAAGCTAGAGCGAGAATCATAAAACCGACGTTCCCGACCAGCTCAACTGAGTTGCCGTAGGAAGGAAGCCAAAATACAGCGAACAGAGCAGTTCGGAAAGAGTCTGGTGCATTTACTTGCATAAGGAAAACGAGTAGCACAATTTCACATCAGATCGAAAACCATTGCGTTGACCTGAGTAATTTTGTGTTACGTCACCATTAGCGGCCAAGCGCCACAGTTTTGCTAAACATCAAAAGCGGTTGAGCTATAATATTGGTACAGTAGGCTCTCATAACAAACAATCTAGTGCGCTAAAAATTGGTTCTTTATACAGAGAGTTCTTAATCAGAAGGTTCCTTTACAGCAAACTGCTAGTGAAGTGATTATAAAGCTCCTTATACAAACTGTTAAAACCTGACAAATAAAATCGAACTATGTCTGCATTTTGATTATAATGCAAGGACGGTGCATGTAAACTGTCTTACATTGTTCGGTGTAAAAAGCTAAAAACTTTGGGTTTACCTCGTGGTTTTGGTTTACCTTTTTCCGTCCCATCATCACATGATAAATTCATGGAATTCTTGACCAACGCAATGTTTGTAAATTAGTTTCTTATAAGGATGGTTTTTAGTATGTGAAAAGACCTTTACAACACTGAAACGGTGTACTAATGGAGGTGTTTTCACCATATGAATAGACAGCAGCTAACCATTTTGTTCAAAATTGTCCTACAGGGAAAGGTTCTTCGGTGGACCGTTATATCACGAGTCTCCTGTATTACCATCAATTGATCTTTCAAACGTAGCCTACGGTTAACATTGAAATCCATCAAAATTGAACCAAAATTACGAGAAAAAAAACAGTATCGCTACGTACTAGTTTTTTTTTTTGTGTATTAAAAGAAAAAATATTGGTGGAAAATTTTTGCTGAACCCACAAAAAACCAGACCTGTTCAATTTGGTGGTACTTTCTCATGATGAGAAAAGCAATTTGCAAAACGTTGAGTAGGAAAGCAGTTAGTTGTTTGAGCTATACAGAAACAAAATAGACATCAAACTCAAATTTTGACAGGCCTACCACATTTTAAATAAACCAAGAGCTTTGTTTGAAATAATTTTGATTAGCCTGCATTTGTGACAAAACTATTACTGCTGTAAGAATGATAGCAAAGAACTAACAAACCCTAAAAAAAAAACATAAGAATTCTCAAGTCTCACGGTGAATAAACTGGGCAAGAATGAAACACAGTTTAAACTATTCACCTGTATGAAGATAAATTATGTACAGCAATTATTATGACAGAGACTCGAATATTAAAGGTTGCCATTTTACGTTAAGTTTTAAAACCTCAATCTTCTTCAATCTTCGCACAATTTCATACATAAGACACTCACAGAGTCTTGCTAATTTTCGACAGCAATGCTACTGTCATCATCAGGCACTTCAAAGGTTACGTTCAAAGGTTTACGTTAAGGTTTTTTAATAGCCTAATGTGCAAACTAAATTTAAGTATTACAAAGTGAATTTTCAATCCGTGTTCATGGATACACATATTGCAATTCATCTTCAAATATTCATTACTACATAAAGTATCTGAATAGTGACGCACTTACCACCTGAAATACCACTTTTTCCTTTTTGCGACATTTTGACGAAGTTGTCAGCAGTAAAAAATAAGAAACGGAATGGTGTGTCGATCTGTAAGACTTGTCTGCAGCACAAAATCCAAAAGGTTTCTGCTTTGTCACAGCAAGACAAAAGGATGTCTTATGCAGAGGACAATTAGATGCAGTTCCTCACGTTTGGTGTCACGCATGACTGTGTGATCAATTGTGTAATTAACGTGGAACACCGTGAAAGCGTGATGGTTTTCACAAAGGGAGGAATCGGCTTGTTACAAGGTGGTTATTAAAGAAATTTCTATTAATAAGCACACCAAGAGAATTTATTTCGCAAAGCATGCATGTAAAAAGAAGCTTTCCTTTGATAAGCTTACTGGTTGTTGGCTTCCCTACCGGCAATGCTGCAACATTCACTCTGGGAAAAGTAGGCCTAAGCCTAAATGTTGCAAACAATGTTTGCCTTAGGAGGGTAGCCAAAGTATACTAAAATGGTGAGTAAATTTTACACTAAATCTCTGCCACACAGCATCAAAATTGGTTGAATTCCATTACAAATTCTGGTAAATGACAGCCGTTACTATTCCAGCAGTATGATAGACCTACTTTGGGGCACACGTTACCGAGCTATTCTCCACCAAATTAACCTACGTTACTCCTGCCGGAACGATGGTTGCTCGGCATTATCTCAGCAATTCCAGAGCTGTCTGGTAGGTTACATTGTAAAATTAAGTCATCCAACTACTGATATAAAAGATAATGCGCCACATAATAAATTTTTATTCCAAAGTCTGAAAACAAAGCCAATTTTACCAGTGATCTAACTTTCTAAAGCCGTTAGGCTACCAATGTTGATGCAAAACTGGCATTACACCAAGTGATACGGATTAAGAAATTTCAGGAACTTGTAACACAGTCAAAATAAAAAAAACAAAATTACCACCAATAATTATTATTAAACGACGGAACAAAATGGCCGGAGCCATTGTTGTGAACAGCTGGGGTGAAAGTGAGCAACAATATGACGGAAAAAATTTTTATGTGCCAAGTGCCATCATGAGCGCAGTAATAGAACCCTGATCTTTGGGCCTAGTGCACTTGACAGACCACTGCGCTAACTACACACTATCAGATCGCTGTTAACTAGCCATACAAATTAATGTCAGATACAAGTGTTTATTCACATGGCAAGTTATCAGCGATCTTGATAGTGTCGCGTTAGCAGGGTGATGTAGCGCACCAGCGGCTGCAGTACAGACTCATGATGACATCAATTTTTCCGTCATCAAATCCGGTTTCATTAGATTTGATTTCTGTCGTCTCCTGGTTCTGAGGGGTGCTAACTAGAAAAGTTAGACTTAGAAAAATGTTAGGTCGTCAGTTTTTTGTGGACCACCCTGTATATATAGATTGTTTGGAGGTCTGGAATTTGGGCAAACAATGGCATATTGTTGTACAGCTTACTAAATTTAATGCATGTGGTAAGTTGGCAACAATCTTGATCGTGTCAAGTTTAGCACAGTGGGCTAGTGCATCGGAGGGCCAATCCAAAACACTACTGTTCAATTCCTGGACTCATGAATTTTTTTTTGTCATATGCTGCTCACAATGTTGCCTCCATGTGTTTCTTAGTTCATCACTGTCAAAAGAGCGAAAAGCAATTTTACTTCGCTCTATACATTTTTTTATAAATGTGCCGTCGGAATGAACGATTGCAGCTTTATTTTAAGATTATTTACAGTTGCCTGAACAACATAATGATCAATCTATCATGATGAAATGCACTTGAAACACAAAAACGCACAAGCTAAGTGTGTGCTCTTAGCTGGCTGGCATTCAAACGTTTCTGGAATTTGTTGTAACTGCATGGGATGATTTCTCAGCACAACCCTTCCAAAAATTAATCCTGCCACAGCCGCCATTGGCTGGTAGACATCAGAAAAAAGCTCGTCATTTCTAGTTGCTAAGTCTGCTTACCACTTAGCCAATAGGGCTACACTGTAGGGTTATGGTATTTTTGTAATTAGGCCTAATGCATTTAACCCTTATTGCAACAAAAATTATCCTGTAGCACTTATAAATCTGAGCCCAACACCGCAAACCGTTTGTCTGTAACCTGTATTGTTCCATAGACATCGGTTTGGTGTCAGTCTGTTTTGCTAGTCGCAGTTTTAGTGAGTGAGGCCAAGTGGTGGTTTTTAGTCGCTAAATGGTGAGTGGGCAACATTATTCGAGAGGGTTGTCGGTGCCTCAGTTTACTTAAAAGACATTCCAAACCATCTCTCTAAGGGTATGAATTCGAAAATTTTTCCATATCGACAAAAGTAATGAAGTTGGCGACCATTGTTGTTTCGTCTGCTTGAAGAGGAATTTACCCGGCCTGATCAATGCATCTTTTATATAAGTAACTAGCTGTACCCTGTAACTAGCCGTACACCAGTCTAGTTCGTTCCCGTATGCACGAGCAAAATACTTTACTGGGTAGCACAAATTGAAAGCAGCCCGCCCCCCCCCTCCCTTACCTTGTGTGGTCAGATTTCTCCCCCTACGGCCTCTCTGGTCGGCCCTTTTGCATCCCCCCATTGTGTGGTCTGATACTCCCTCTCCTTCGGAACCCCTGGTGTTTGGTCTTCTTAGGGAAGTAAACAGCTTTTCAATGGAGAGCGCCACTCGTATCTCAGTGTGGCTGAATTGCTCGTTTCTCCAATTTGATACCAAACATCATAGGCCCGCAACAGCGATAGTGCATGCAGTGGTTGTTACTCAACCAACTTTGAAACTATTCAACTATAATAGCCAGCATTACTGAAGCAAAATTTCGTTTGTTGCTGATTGTTAAGGGCACATCCGTTCACATTGTTGGTTATTCGCCCTGTTTCTTAGCTACCTTGCCAAGAATGAATCTGCTCGCTCTCTTTCATTGATGAGTTTGCTGTGTGTATCTCATCCCAACCTAAGCATATATTATATTCGTACTAGCTGGACCCGTGCATGCTGCACTAGGATTGAATTTCCCGAACTTAGCTTCTCCCGGTGTTTTGTCGTGTTACGAAAGTAACTGGCGGTGTCAATTCCCCCCCCCCCCCCCCGTACGCTTCTACCCGCTTCCGTGGCCCCAACACCCCCTGGCTGACTCTCCCAGTGTGGGTTCTGTATCTCTCCAGCACCTTGGGTGTCGGGACATTCCCACGGATGTTTTGGTGTAGCCCCGGAAGAGTCACAATGAAGTTTGATTGAAGTCTAAAAAAAAAACAATCACTGAGAAACCCAGCATTCAGTAAGCAAGTAAGTCCGCTCATCAGCGAAAGTCAAACCGTCAACAATGGCACACTCTACAACAAAATGAGGTACATTGTCGTTATATAATTTGTTGCAATTATAATTGTTGTTTATTTACGGAGTATGAACAGTCGCACACGCAATGATTGTTGCTGCTTGCTTTGAAACAATTCGCTCAGCTCAGAAAGCCAAATCTACGAAGCAATAAGCTATTTTATCGTTAATAGCTGCCATTTCTCGAAATTAAGAAAGTGGCTTAGTTTGTTCAAAGTATACGGGTTTAGCTGAAACACGGGGTCTTTTATTTTACCCATCAAGTATGAACTGTTTTAGATGAAATTTTGAAATACATAACACGTGCACCAAGAATTGTTATGCACCGTAGCAAAGACATCCCACGTGCATGAAGAATGAAAAACACGTTACTTTTAATTGTAACGATAAACTTTAATTGTTGGCTGCTGCTGATTCATGAGAGGTTACGATATTAATCTAATCTACATATATAATACGGAGCAGGCGGCCAAGTCACCGGCTATGCCATTCCGTCGTAAAATCAAGTACCCCACCCTGTAGTGCCATCTGTTGACGGGATTCACCTTCAAATTCGGGTTGGAACACTTTTCCAACATCTTCGAACAGATGGCGCCACTTTTACCAAACCTGCCATGTCGGCGTCTATTGACGGCCTTGGACTACAAGTTTGGGTTATAACACTTTTCCAAAGTCTTCGAAGAGATGGCGCCACTTACCATATCTGACGTACCGTTTTTGGATTCGTTTTTTGGTATTGTTGTGGTACAAAAGCAGCCAACAAAGTTTTAGTCGCGTGGACTGTGCCATTGTCGGCTTTGAGCTAAAAAAAAAAAAACAACCTGTGTCTACTAAACCAGACAACTTTAAACCAAACGACGATTGGTTCTTAATTTCGAGGCCCCCAATGGGCCTCGAAATTGGCAGCCTGATACGATGGAAAGGAGCATTTATTTCCTAAATGTTCATTTCCAGAAAGGAGTTGAATTGTTTTTAAGTGGGCGGCAACAATCGTTGATTGCAACAATGTCGTAATCCACGGTACCGAGGTGAATTGTTTAAAAGGATTAACTTAAACATAGGGTTAGGCTACTTGCTTATTGAATGCTAGATTTCTCAGGGCTTTTTTTTTTAGCCTTTAGTCAAGCATACGTATGCGACTTTTCCGTGGCTACACCGAAAGGGAAATGTCACGGGGCGGCATTTTCGGGGGGTGGGGAACAGGGTGCCAGGGCAAGTGTGTGTGGCGGGCAATGCGCGGTACCGAAGTGAATTGTTTCAAAGGATTAACTTAAACATGGGCTTACTTGCTTACTGAATGCTGGATTTCTCAGTGATAAGGATTTTTTAGCCTTCAGTCAAACACATGCCAGCGACTTTTCCGGGGCTGCACCAAAGGGAGAATGTCACGGGGCGACGTTTTCGGGGAGGGGGAGGCGAGCAAGCGTGTATGGGGGGACACATATGCGAATCTGGGAGGGGGCAGGAGTGTGGGGATTGGGGGTTAAAGAAAGTAATTGACGGGGAGAGGGCATATGTGAGAGCCATTCACATGTTCGGTCTTCGGTTTGATAAATTTAAAACCAAAGACCAAACTCCTGAGGTGCCAGAGGGAGGTGGAGAGATATTCAGAACCCACACTATGAGTGCAGGAAGGGGATGCAACGGGGTGCAGCAGGAGAAGGGGGAGCAGGGATGTGCAGGGGGTGGGGTGGGGGGGGGGCTGTGCAGCATGCTCACAGCACAACTAGTATAGTAGATAATGCCCTTTAAATTTGACTTGTCTTAAAAGATTGTCAAAGCTGAACCTTAGGTCTTCATACAGGGATGAGAGTCACTTTGGGTTGAATAAAAGGTGAAAAAAAGGATAACTGCCTGATTGGTACTTTTTAAAGGATTTTACTGCACTAATGCAACGCGAAAAAATAAAGGAAATCGACCGATTGACACACTGATTGATTGGTTTTTGCCACCCTGCACCACACGCAGCTATTTCTAGTTTGTTTTCTTGTAACAGTAGCATTACTAGCTTCTAACTCGCTCCTGCTTTCACTTTCAGCAGCGTCTTAGACCATTGGTATAGGTGTGGCACCATTTTCCTCTATTTTTTTTTAATGACTAGAAGCGTTGCGTAGAAAATGATAACTATTAAAAAAATTGAAATAACAAATCAATCTTTGATCTTTCGAACACCGGACGAAAAACCGACACAAAATTCCAATCGGTTTCGGTTTTCAGTAAAAATCGAAAATTTGGTTTCGGTTACTGACCCATCCCTACGATTTAATTTCCAGAGACCGAAGAAAATTGCTGGAAAAGGACTAAAATGTACAAATTATATATTTCAGAGAAGCAGGTGTAGTATTCGCGTTCGTTTTCTTTCCACAACAGAATTCTTCTATATTCAACATCAGATTTATTTACGAAGCATTCAACAGTCAATGTTGAACTTATAAAATTTTGAGTACTAAAAGCACAGTTTTGAAAGGCAGTTTTTGTTTTTCTCGCGCAGAGTCCAGGGGTCGAAATAACCAGGAGCAAAGTGCAATTTGCACTCCAGAATCGCCAACTTGCACCTCAAACTTACATGCTAGAGTGCAATATTTGCACTCCGCAGCTCAACACGTGTACAGTTAGTGTTAAGTACTGTTGATGGATGAGCAATGCTTGACAAAGTGCAAAAATGTTGTGCACAGATTAAAAATAATTCTGTTATTCCCTGTCAGCACAGCAGAAGTTAAACGGGGAATTTCATGTGCCAAAAGAATTATGGGAGACTTGCGCTGCAAGTTAGTAAGTTACTCCTGCATCGGTGACCTACTTCGAATCACTTTCAGCGAAACAAATACAGCTGACCATGATGCTGAACCAGCAATAACTAGGTGGGCAAATGCTGGGGAAAAGGTCATAAGGTTTTAGGTTAGCATGAATTGAATTTTTTTGGGAGGGGGGG
>JAHWFP010227486.1:3107-13315 GCA_023313725.1 Lithobius niger
ACTTTGCTGGCCTTCAACTTGGGGACCGTTACTTTGCTGGCCTTCAAATTGGGGACCGTTTCTTTGTTTGGCATTGCTTGCTTGGGGCCGCTTGCTCGCGGGTCTGGCAGTGTTGCTGTTGCGGGCGTATTATATGTATGATTGATGAAAGTCCTATGGCAATGGAACTTGCTCCATCACTTTACAGCTCGCAACTGGATTATAAAAATAAAAGGAATATAGTCGAATAATTCAACTACTAAGGTTATCAGTTAAACTGCCTATGGGCAAGGTGCCTGGCGGTTAGTACGGCCACCTCACGTGTCAGAGTCCTGGGTTCGAGCCTGGTCTTAGACACCCCAGACATTTTCAGGAAGCGAAGGGCCCTGTGATGCCTCGTGCTCATGTCGGCTGTGGCATGTAAAAGATCCCAGGAATTTTCGATTGGAATTGCCTAGCGAAATTATCCCTGTCTCTTGTGGCTTGAGCTGGGAGTGCGTCAAACCTTTAAAAGTATAAGTTATCGCTTCCAAGGGGTTGGCTGAGGCCAGGTATACGAGACAGTCTTGGTAACCATTCGACCCCCTTCATCCTAAACTAGCTTGTAGCTAACGAAGTTTAGCTGTGTATAAATGCAACCTAACGGTGTTGAATTTCAGCAAGGAAAACTAATACGTTAAGGCGGTTTATCAAAGAACTACTTGAATTTCGAAGACCTTCACGGGTCATGGAGCTAAATGCGAAAAGAACCCTCCTTCAAGGGACCGTAAATCAGACGTCAACTAGACCAGACGGCGCTAGTAGGGGAGAAAACGCAACACTCTACTCACCATTATTACAGGACTAATTACAGCCCGATTTAATACGGGGGAATTCAGATTCAGTACTGTTCTAAAATGACGTGACTACTTTTTTCTGGGGCTTGAAGTACTATCGCATTCTCCCCCCTCCATATTCTAGTAATATTCTAAATTTGCTTAGATCCTTTTTTATTTTATTTTCTGGTCTCCATAACTATATGATGAATAACAACCTATAAAAATAACATAGCGTGTAGTAATAATTTTAAACATCTCTTCAACATGTGAACATTCCTCAACATTTTCAAAACTTGTTCATTCTTGTGCAAAGAACAACTTCTGGCAATAAACGGGGGAAAAAAAACAGTTTTCTCTCCATTGTTTGTTTTCGTTTATTATTGTTAAGTGGGTAATTTATGCCGATTTTAAATGTATGTTGCAGCCTGTTCCAACCACTTTGGCCGATCCTTTAGCCACTTTGACCGCTGCAAGATTCGGTCCTGTTAGCTATGTCGTTGTTGGGACGATTACGAAATCGTTATTTTCTTGTATTTCTTGCAGGGTGTATACCCGTTTCGACGAATCCCGTTTCGCCGATTCCCGTTTCGCCGAAAATTAAGCTCTGATTAAAATTAGGCGACAGGGGAATTACTGTTTCACCGTATCCCGTTTCGCCGAATCAAAATGAATCTTAAAATTTGACATTGGAGAAGTTAAAGACGCATTCCTAATTGGAAGGAACTTGTAAGTGGACGGAATTTGAAATTAGTTGCGGTTTCTGATGTTACATGTTTAGCCGCAGCGAGTGCGGCAGCGCAAGCGAGGCACTTAATTAACAAAAAAATTATTCGGCGAAACGGTCATACACCTCTTCCAGCCATCGAACGACGGTACGAAACATAGCTCCCTGTAACGAAAATTCAACTTGCAACATGGCACCCGTTTGGAATTGTCGAGTTGTAAACGAATGTTAAGTTTAACTAAGTTTAATCAATAAAATGATTTAATGATTGAGGTTTCTTTACGGTTTGGCATACAAAATATATTGAAATATCATCATAAAATAATATGGTTCTGGGGATGCGCTGATTGAGTGAGCGAAGCGAACGAAAATCAGCGTTTGATAGCCAGAGTATGCAAAAACACATAGACGGGATACACGCCTTCCGCAACAAACACATGAGAGAGAGAGCAACCCGTCCCAATGTTGCAACCGGTGCATCAAACACCACCCGTGCACAGCATGGGCTTCATCCAGTTAACTAAGTAAAAGCTATTATGGGAGAAAATGTACTTTGCGAGATGATGGCATAAAGACGTACCCTTACTTCTTGAGCCACCGTACGCAACGAAAACAAAATTGACACGTTAGAGACAAAGAACATGCTTTTCCTTCTTACAAACGAGGTTCGCCGAATGCGTTGTGTCGAGGTCGGGATATCTCATTGCCCAACGCTCGTTTGTGTCAGGGCGGGCTTACTCCCTGCTTCTGCCGACAGACTCGGGGTCTCCAGTCTATTAAATTTAATGACTAACAAATCTTTAGCCGGGGTCAGGGTTGAGGTGAGGGGAAAATATTGCACGACTTTTCTTGGTCGCGTCCTCTCCCCCTAACCCCCTCAGGTTCCTCGAAACCAGGCTCTATGACGGAGTGTTAGATCTTACAGCTGTTAAATTTCATCTCCTACTAATGGGGGGAGGGAGGCTAAGCCCCTGCGATAATTGAATTGGTGTATACGCTACCGTCACTGAATGGTGCCTTAATTGGAGAAATGCGCATGACCGTGGTTTGAGTTGATGCGAAGTACAACGAATTGTGTTTTGGGGTTCCTCACTCTAGAATATTATGACCCGTCTGCCCTAATATGGCTCCGCATACTGGCGAAATTCCGTAACGTATACCCCCATCTCGTTTCACGAACGTGTAGTCTGTGTGTGTGTGGATAAGATCCTAAAAAAACAGTTACGCCGTAAAAGGGATTCACTTACGCAACCACTCGCTTTTTGCATTCTCGCAGCTAGAAGCTAGAAATCACCTCAAATTCCAAAATGGCGGCGGTTTTATGTCTGCCGCCTCGCAACGAAAACAGCAAATAACGTCAGTTCAGAAGCATTTGGGAAAATTGTTTCTTCATGAGGAATTCTTTATATTATTGGCACGGATTATAAGACTGCAAGTATTTGCTCAAACGATGTCGGATTTAGCTAATCCATTTAGCGTTGTTACCATGGCAATGTCACCTTTGCCACCTTTGCCATCGCGATTGAGTTCTAGCTGCGAGAATGCAAAGGCGAGTCGCTGTGTAAACGCGCCCTTACACTTACGTGACGGACATTTAGGCGACAGGCACTTTGGCGAGAAAAATAACAATTTTCCAAACGGTTGGACAATTAGACGACAAGGTAAAATTCAAGCCAAGGCAACTGACCTAACCTAAAATAGCGATCGAAAAAATGACAAAAACGAGAAAACAATCCCCCCCACCCCCCACCGAGGTGGGCGTCGCGAAATATTCTATTAATACACAGCTAGATTGGTATCCTTCATCTGCGCACCCCCTTCTAATTATATTTTAAGGCTATTAAAAGATAATTAAGTGGTTCTCAGGAGTACACGCATAGACATAGTCTAAAGAAAAAATTACGATCACGTATCAACGTTTTTAATTTTAAGTGTAAAATATAAAGTTTTAAAGAAAAGCCGTCACATTCACGTTTCCATTTCAAAGTGCAACGTATAAGTGCAACGTTTATTTTGCCCGTCGCCTAAGTGTCCAGTGGTTTACGTCCAGTCCTAAAGTATATCGCCTAAGTGTCCATCTCCTATTATTGTCCATCGCCTATAAGTGTTCATCGCCTAAATGTCCATCGCCCAAATGTCTGTATACCCGTTAGAAGTGTTGCAGTTAATTTCGACCGTTACAACACGGCCTGTTTTGAAGGAAATCGTCTTCATTATTAAATAGTTTCACGACATGATAGCCCACATTTAAAGCCCTGACCGGACGGAAGAAATTTTAGTGCGAAGCGATGAGTTACTACGTGCCTACAAGCTCAAAACTGCTGCACTCAAGTTGTGAGTGTGGTGTGTTTTGAAACGTTTTGACATATTCGGTAAACCATCCTGTGCGACGCCATGCAGCCACGGGTAGCCTGTCTGGGTTGGGCTTAATACGTGAATAAATTCCTGTCGTAGCACCTGGAGACTGCATCGAAACATGGGCGGATTTAGCATTTTGCCGTCCTCGGCTACACAGATTTTTTGCCCTCTGCCCCCCCCCCCCCCCCCACCTCTTCCCCCACACTTTTTGAGGACCTTTTGTGTTTTTGGGTGGTCCACGATCAATTAAAAGACAATATTAATTTTTTTTTAAAGCTGAAACTATTTAAAGTTTTTTTTTATTTATTTATTTTTTATTTGGCGCCCCTGTAAATGCGCCCCTCCATCGAAAGCCAGTGTGGCGATCCACACGAAAAAAATTCACGTATCCGGGAATCGAACCCAGGTCTTCCGACAAATCTTAACTCTAAACCATAAGGAGACTATACCCAGATCACCGTATATAGGCAAGACTTTCCCCGTCAAGATGGCCCGCACATTGGGTTTCGCTGAATTCTTCGGATGTTACAACAGGAGACCGCGACGCTGAACAGCTTCTCAACTTGGCTGAAGCCTATAGGCAAAGTTCGCCCCGGTAGCGCAGTGGTTACAGCACCCGACGCGGTAGTATGTGGGAATTCCTGGGTTCGAGTCCCAGTCGGGGCAGTTGTCTTTTCTTTCTTTCTCAGATTAGTGTATCTTGTATCCTCGCAAGGCCGGTTTTTAATGCAGCCTGTTTGCTTCCGTAGCTGAAAAATTACGATTTCTGAAGGAAAATATTTTCGCTTGATCCTTCCGATTCAATTTTGAAGCGAGGCGGCCTTTTGAGTCCGGATCCCTTATACCTGTTATGTATGAATAAAGCAATTTAATGTGAAAACACGGATACTTGGAAGTGTACATATTATATTGTATCCACGTACTCCTCGCCTAGATTAAAATTCACATAACCCAATTTCACAATGAATTAATTGTACAGTAAGGCAAGACAATCGATATGGTAGGCCTAATACAATTTTAAAATTTTCAATCATAAAATATGTGTAAAGAAATAATAATATCACGCCAACGGCTGAGTCTGGTTTAAATATGCGCAAAAGAAAGAAAAATAGAAATAAATAAGCCAAGGATCAAGCCATGCTTCATCACCAAATCCACCTAATGTATCTCGGGTGGTCAACTTTCCTAAGTCTGGTCTTAAAAACTTGGGAGGGAGCCACAACCACATCTGCCGGTAGTGAGTTCCAAACATTAACAATTCTGCGGGAAAAGGAATATCTACAGCAATCCCTTTTAACATTTCCCACAACGCGTTTAAGAGGTTGACCTCTTGTACGGTCACAACCTCTTACTTAAAAGAAGCGATTACAATCTGTAATAGTGAGGTTGTGTAGAAGTGAGTATGTTAAGTTGTACCCATCATCTGCCTTTAAGTGTCTGACCAGGAGGTTTCGTAATATCTTAAAAGACCTTGCGCACGCGAGACACAATTTTTCAAAAATTGCCGCTAGGAGCACTGAAAGCACGCTCTGCGAACTGTATAGTTAGAGTTGATTTTCGTAAACGGCACGCATAAAAACCTGGTGTTCTTCTCATTACTACAGTTCCCGGTGTCGCAGCCGTAAACAAACAATATTTCACGGTATAACGGTGACTATCTTGAAGTCTTCGGTCGATTTATTGCCACGCGAAAGGATCTTTTTTAATACAATTTTAATGAGAAAAGAAATTCCGGGAACGCTGTGTGGTTCCCTGTCTGTTTGAAATTCATGAAAATTAAACCTCGAGTCTTAATTTTGGACGTCTTTGCGGACAAAGAGTTACGTAGCATCAAGCGTTTGTTGCTAATATTTAATAATTTTGCGGTACCGCAATGTTTCAAGTTCAAAATCCACGTATCACAACGAGTGCACCTTGCACACATAACTCAATCCGTACGCTAGAGCATGCGCAATGGCTGTTTGCCGTGACGTCACCATGAGTTAGCCAATGACGAACGAGAACAACGGCTGTTTGGCTATCTGATTGGACTAGCCCAGTCACGTGATATGTACGTCACAGCAAACAGCCATGGCATGTGGTATAGAGCAGTGCTTTCTACAGTTTGCCCGAAGCGCGACTGGTGGCTAAAATCGGAAGTTAAGTGGATGATTCGCGAACCTCTATGGTCAAGCCTATTTAAAACCTAACAGGCGTATTCCATAAAGCCACTCAAGTGTGAGTGAGACTAAAGGTGAGTGTAAGGGTCAAAACGCATCTATAGAAATACCCTCAGATGTTAGGACACTCACATTCGCTTTTGTGGCTGTACTAAAATTGTTGACCCTCACCTTAAATGTTTGTACTCACATTTGTTTTCTCACACTCCCACTTCGTGGATTTCTGGAATGCGGCTGTTAGAACGGTCAGCAAATTTTTGCAACTTTGGCGGCCAACTGGAGGTCTCGAGGGGGGGGGGGGGCCCCCACTGAATTCATTATACAAAAGTGGGTAAACTCAGGTTCCTTAGTTTTATTTGATAAAAACACTTTAAAGGGATTAATTAAGAAGATTAATAATTAATAAAAACCAGGTTTTATAAAAACGGGAATCAGTAGCTGACGTTCACCTTGCGTTAAAAACCGTAATTTCACAAAACAGACATTTCAGGATAAAAAATCAAAAAATATTCCAAATTATTAAAAATTATGTAAAAACAATGGGTGACAAAATCAAAATTATGTTAAGATACCTTTTGTGTTTTATAAAACAGAAATGTGCGGCAAAACTTTACATAGCATTAAAAACTGTAAAACGGCAAATTTCCTCAATACTATTCAGTAATTTCGGGGGAAAAATCTAAATTATGTAGAAAGTCTATGGAAGTGTTCCAAATATGCCACAAAACAATGTTAAAAAATATTTGATACCTGAAAAATGTTTTATGTAACAAACTTGTGGGGGGTCCCGTGAGAGCCCTGTTGGCCGTTCTAGGGTCAAGATATTAGGAAGCGATGGACTGAGAGTAGATACAAAAGTCTAAAAATAATTTGTCCTCTTTAGGAGCTTTAGCGAATGCTAACTAAAATAAGTCTCTACCCATTTACTTGCAACGTGTTAGAAGCGCCCAAGTCATGTTTCGCCTCTCCTGCCACCACCGCATCCCCCAGCTCTCCTCCCTCCCACAAATTCTCAACGAAAGAGAAGGCAATTATCTTGTAGGATGCTACCTGTGTCATTTGTTTTGATTAGGTGCTGCAGCCACCGACATTGTTTACTGCCTTTATTTTGGAGTTTGATATATTGCCAGCTTTAAAATTTGTAGGCTACTTGGAAAACCCTGAACTGCCTTTAGTACTTTCTAGTCCTTACCTTCCTCACGAATCGTCTTATTAAAGGTGCAAGTTCAGTCTCGCCTGTTTTTTTTTATTTATTTTTTAACGCTGTGAAAAAAAAGAACCCGGTTAGGGAAGAATGGAGAGTGTGAATAGATGAAAACAGTGAAAACAACGATTTTACGGTACTCAAGGCTCGTTAAGGTCGAAATTTTTTTTTAATTTTTTTTTTAAAGTTGAATCGTAATTTCTACTTTTAAAGGTGATGATAATGAATTCCAATAGAAATTGTGTAGGCCGGTATTCTGACAAGTTAATCACTAAATTAAAGTGTGCGCGGCCTATCTTGAGTCCGCTGCAGAGCGAACACAGATAATCAATTGTACGTTTTTGGTAGCAGAGTGCCTTGTTGATATCCAAAATGGTTACAAAAACAATGGCGGCCGTCGATTAAAGTCGCTCCCTCCAGGAAAACGTAGCCAATCATAAAATACTTCCAGGACTCAAGATACGCACACAATAGGGACTGGCCTTTATTCATCGCCAGGGGGACGGAGGAAATTGGGGTTGGGAAGCTCGTGAATGTTTTGGACCATCTCGAGGATAGGGGGCATACATTTTTAGGTCCCGTCAAAGGGGGAGGGGGACACAAAAAACACTGACCAAACTGGAAGAAAAAGTCTTTTTAAACGTCAAAACTGACATTTTCAGTAATCAAAATTTTTAAAAGTTCCTCAGCTTCCCCCCATAATGTGAGTGTGCAAGGTTTTAAAGCTTGTAATTTTTTTTTTCAAAGGACAAGTGTAGTTTTTTTTTTACAATAAACTTTGTAGAAAAGCCTCGCCCCCTGGTTTCTGGCTTTCTTTTCTTTGTCAGGTGCGGACTATGTTACGTACAAGCAAACAGTGTGTTCATCATTATATTATATGACATTGATACAAGATGGAACATCGGTGTTTTATAGAACACATTTAACCCAGCTTGTCTCTTTGTTAAAAACGAATCACGTTTCCTTAGAACTAGTGGAGTGCTACCTACTTAATTTGGCTACAGCACTAATCTTAGCTACAGCACTTATCTTGGCTACAGCACTTACCTTGGTTACAGGATATCGTATGCAAACAGTCTCAATAGGCATTCGGAAAACACCATTTTTTGAGGGGGGAGGTGTCTCATTATTTTTGGATCTTGAGTGGAGAGGGAACATTTTTTCAGGGTCATTTACATTTCCTCCGCCCCTTCCCCCTCATCCATAAATAATGACCGGTCCATTAGTTTAACACCATGTGTAATCGCTTCATGGCTTCGGCTGGGTAGGCGTCAAATTTGCCGCCGTGTGTAATCGCACGTTTTTTTTTTTTTTTTCTGGCCAGTGATCGGCGTAACTCGATTTCAACGGATTTGAATCGATTACCTACATAATTGGAAAACGAAAACGAACTCGTTTGATGTTTAAGGTAAGGTTTAACTGATCCGAAGTCAAAACAGAAAAGTAACACCAATAAACTTTCCTGTAAAGTTTCATATACCGCAATGCTACTGTACTGTTTAGTCCACCTGAAACCTTACTGCTGTATTCACGTGTTTTTACAGTTTTTACTTTAGAATACGATAGGTCAGATTGATTGGTGTATTTAACTCGGCTAAACGACATCACTGAAAAGTAATAAAAACAAATCTCTTCGTGTGCATAGTACAGACCTACAGATTAAGTAATTCAGGGTTCGTGCGAGTCCTTAAAAAAACCTGGAAATACCCTTGACTTTTCCTGGTTTGACGAATGCTGAAAAATTTAGTCCTGAAAGTAGGCGCGTGTGTAGCCTCTACAGGATTCCAACGAAGCATTAAACAATTGGAAAAAGTATGGAATTTCAAAAGACCCTTTTCCAGGCCTTTAAAAGTATGGAATTATGAAGAATTTTCTGTGTGGGGGCTGGAAAAGGCTGGAGTATTTCTGATCATTCGATTGTTGAAAACAGATTGTTACGCACATTTTCAGAATCAAAATACTGTACCAGTATTCTTGCGAATTTTCAACAGGCCTAACCTACACAACTCAAACTTTTGTGTTTTGTATGTTAGGCCTGATGAAGTCAGAAGTCGTCGGTCTGTTGAAAATTCGCAAGAATACTGGTACAGTATTTTGATTCTGAGAATGTGCGTAACAATTTGTGTTTCAACAATCGAATGATCAAGGATGACGAACTTGCAAAGTAGAAGCCGTTACGGAATTTTCAATGGAGTATTCCTACAATAGCTCTGAAAGTTGAGCCATGGTTAGGTTAAATTAGGTTTTAGGATTTTATTTACGTGTCTTATGGTTGAATACAGCAGTAAGGTTTCACGTGGACTAAACAGTAAAAGCAACACTATGGTATATGAAACACCTACATAAATGATCAAGTGAACCGTACAACAACTACAATCCATTTCTACATACAGATTAATTCCAATATTTAAATTTTCAAGTCAAATTCAATTCCAACGAAGTTATTGCCATGTCCCAAAGCAATTCAGTTCGTTGGTGTATTTTTTATTTCTTATTTCAAAGCCATTTCGATCAATTAAATTTCTCATTCTGACAGATTGTTTCCAAATCGTAGACTTCGTGTTGATCCAGTCTTAATTCCACCCTATTCCAGGCTGTTCCAGGAAATATTTTGACCAATTCCACTCACTTCCACCAAATTCTCAACTAAATCCAGCACAATTCGGGTAAATTCCGACAATATTTAGGAAACTGTCGAAAATTTTGAAAATTCCGGTGAATTTGGGTGCTGAAAGTGAGCATAATTGGTTTGATTTTTGTGGAATTTGCCCCAATTCGGTACAGCTACACCTACAATTTAGATTGAATCAAATCAGGTCAAAACAAGCTATTTCAAGTCAAAACTAATCAAATCTGGCAAGCTATTCCAGGAAATGACTTGGCAAATCAAGTCAACTTGAGTTAAACGTGGCGTGAAGTCAGTTCCTACTAAGGGAGTGATCGGAAACTGCGTTACCCCGGAGGAG
>JAHWFP010227486.1:21091-35494 GCA_023313725.1 Lithobius niger
ACAACAACTTTTTTAACATCAACTTAACTTTAACAGCAGCTTTTAAGAGCTTACGCTTGTGTGCGCTTGCTAAGTTTCACTCAACCTTTGGTCTGGGGGGGGGGGAGCATTTGCTTCCCCTCCCCCTCCCTTCGAGGCGGGCCACAGCTCTCCTCCTCTCTATTTAACGTTTTTATTTTATGGTGATAGGTGATTGATGGTGATGTTTGATCACATACCGTTGTGGAGATCAAGAGTAAATGAAGGAACTCTGGATTATTTGTCAAAGTTTATTCGTCTTGTATTCAAAACTTGTGTGATTAGTTGGTTTTAACAGATTATGGCTGGGCGGCAGTAGCGTTAATAATATTTTTTTCGGGGGGGGGGGGACTTTCACCACCTTTACGCCCACCTACTACGAAACATACTACCACGTTATTACAATAATTTTTCTTGCTAAGGGAAGGGCCCTGTAATGTCTCGTGCTCATGTCGATTGTGGCATGTAATAGAACCTAGGAGTTTCCGATGGGAGATACCTAGCAAAATTCTCCCTCTCTTCTCCTGGCGCCGTGGCTAAGGCTGAGTACGCGTCAAAAGCTAAAGCTATGTGTAATGTATGGCTCTATTAAAAAAAAAAAAGCTTTTGAAGAAAATGGCGAATTTTTCAATGGGAAATAACGCTACGTGCTTTTGTGTGCATCCGTATTTGTCGTTGTAAAACAGGAAACAGTATTGATGTTCGAAAGTTCCTTTACCTTTAGTATGCCAACCTCTGTTTAAAAAAAAAACAAAAAGAAAATACACACAAAAAAATGGAGTTTTTAAGAAACATTAGACTGCCATCGAAATTCATTTACATTTTAACGCGTTCCGTAAAGAAAGAAAAAAAATACAGGAAGAAAGTGACGGTCCCATGCGCAGTCTAGTCAGTTCTAAAATTACAAAACGGAAGAGGGGGAAAAAAACTTCGGAAAAAAGATTTTAAAACACGAAATATATCATTGACCGTTGTGAGCCTATCGAATTACCATTTCCGACGGAATTGCGTTGGATAAGAATTTATCAGACAGTTTTTTTTTTTTTTAAGTTTATATATATAGTTAAAAAAAAACAGGCCACGAAATAATGGAAAAACAAGAATTGAGTAGCATCAGAGAAGGAAAAAAAAAAGAAGTAGACGATATTATAATGACTCTGAATCCAGGAAATGACTTCGGGACGTAATTTCGAAGAAGGGGTGGGGGTAGATAGAAAAAAAAAACGGGGATAAGGAATCGCTAGCGACGATTGACTCGATTAAAAGATTAAACAGAAAAATAATAAATTTAGGAAGGAAAAAATACGGGAAACGGGGGAAAAAAACGGAAGAGCCGGAATCCTGAGATGAAAGAAATGCAAAAAGTCCTGATTTTAATCGCAGTCGTTCAACTTAACGAAACTACGATCCTTCCCCCTCCCAACCAACTTATCCCCCCACCACCACAACTCCTACAATTTTAATCAATCCACTCCATTTAGCCAAAAAAACCGTTCTAATGCCTCTCCATACTATTTAGCCAGGTGCTCCACGGGGGAAAAACTAAATAAAAGAAACTAAAAGTCATTACAGGTGACTAAAATTGACTTCGCCGTGGTGTTGGATGTATTTTAATCACAATTCGGCTCATCATGGTGGGGAAAAAAGTTTGAAAAATGAATTAAACAAACTTCGGCTGATGGGGAGGTAATCGGCAATCAGCACATCGCGAGCTCCGTAATATTATCAACAGGCGCTGAAGCAACGTTGATGTTTGTAAAATGAACTAAAAGGAGTTGGGGGGGGGGGGGGGGGGAGGGGGAGTTGAAAGAAGTTGAAAGTAACGTTCGTTTTCTTTTCTAACAACTACCGTAATAATAATGGAACACTGGTAGGAATGGGAAGGGTTGGTTAATTGACGCAGATAAATTTCAAACGCCGTACGAGGAAACGCGTGAGAAAAGAGTTGAGTGTACCGGCCGCCGCCCCCCCCCCTCCCCCTCCAAAAAAAGAAAACACTAGTGGGAATATTTCGATGCGTTCTGTATACCTTTGTCGAGCGGTGGAGGCATAAAATAAAGCTTTTTTTTTGGGGGGGGGGGAGGGTAAAATAAATCTAACAGAGTTGTTTTCTTTCACGTGCGTCGTCCTGATTTTTATTTTTACCTATCTCACCTGGTGTGTTTTTTTTTTTTTTTACTATTTTATCTTTACTACACACTCTTGTAAGTTGAGAAAGAGGCTGAACTTAGTTGGTGTCTCGGCAGTGCTAAGGGATGTTGGTCCCCATGTGTCGATGTATGATAAGAGTTTTAGGGTTTGTTTAACATCTGTGTAATGTGTGGCGCAGTGGCAACCTGGACTACTGCACTGTAACTGAGGATAGCGCTATTGTGTACGCGGCGTATCTTGAGTCCTGGAAGTATTTTATGAGCGGCTACGTCTTCCTGGAGGGGGCGGCTTAAATCGACGGCCATTGTTTTTGTAACCATCTTGGATATCAACAAGGCACTCTGCTACCAAAAACGTACAATCGATTATCTGTGTTCGTTCTGCGGCAAACTCATGATAGGCAGCGCACACTTTAATTACCTAGCCTTCTACGCGCTATTAAGCCTCACCCTCCCACCTCCTCCATGTGTTGGGGAGGGTGTGTTTGCAGGGAGAACCCCTAGAGTCAAGGGATGGCTTTTGGTAAGCAGAGAAAATTCAATTTTTGTGTTGTTTATTTAAACGCTGTATTTAAGCAAATACAAAAAAAAAAAATAACATAAAAGCAACTATGGGAATCCAAAAGATCGAAACGAGAATGATCCAGGTAAAATATAAACCGAAAAATCGCTGCCAGTAATTAGTTGGCAAGAGCGCTTTGAATATTAAATTGGCCAACTGGTGGCTCCGTTGTGCTTGCATGCGTTTCACCAACGATTAAACAGGACGGAAACCTAAATGGGCTCGAGAAGTCCAAAAGGCAACGGAAAGAGGTTTGCGTTTCGCCAACAGACAGGATACCGACGATAAAAGTGTCTTGCGTTAGTTCTTAAAAACGAGTCCTTAGTCCAAACAGTCCAGTAGGCTTTAATGTTTTAAATTATTCTTTTTTTTTATTTGTTCAAATTGTTGATTTGGCTTACTCAATTATGCTTGCATTCGGCTGTCTGTTACGCAGTTTTAAGTGTATTGTGTTTTTTCCCTTGATAATGTGCTGATGTCAACTCGAAACGTCGGGTCGTGTTGACTGTGTGCACCTTCGGTTTCTCTTTTTTAACTTAATGTACTTACAGTGCTTACATTTTCCCAATGTGATATTTATTCACATGCAGTAATAAAGAGGTCAATTCACACTCTGGCACTCTTTCACGCGCGCAATTAACCAATTTCCTCGTTTACCTTTTGAAAGATAATTATTACGTTCGGTGTTTAGTGGCCTCTTGGTTATAATTAACCATGATATACGGACGGAATTATAGTTTGACGGCACAAGTGAACGGTTGCTACAGATAAATATTTCACAGGTAGTCGCTTTTAAGCCTAACTCGCTTTTAGGCGTAACCATAGATTATAAAGTTTACTATAGATACGGCATCTTAACTGTCCCAAGCCTACGAGGGGCCCTAGCGGTAGCTGCGGCTATACCTCCAATACTGCTTTGCCTTCGTGCTGCTTCGAAGGCAAATGTATTAGCAGAGGAATTAGTAGCCGCAATTACCACCAGGGCTTCATGTAGGCTTGGAAGACATATCATGCGATATCTAGCAAAGAAGAACGATAATTTTAGTAGGACAAGAAGCACCAATAGGCCACATTTCACGTTGCAAACTTACTTCCGGTTCAGGCCAAGGGTTAAACAAAGGAGGCGGTCGTGTTGCGGGATGGAGACGGCCATCTTACAGGAAGGAGACGGCCATCTTACAGGAAGGAGACGGCCATCTACAGTAAGGAGACGGCCATGATGGAAGAAGTGGCGTCATATTAACGTCATAGTAACTCCACCTGTCATTGACGAAGCTTGTTTTGCTTTTTTACTAAAGTAAATGCTTTTTCTCATCGTTAATTTTTTAATGGATTTGTTGTTTTTATTGTGACAACAACAGCTACTAAAATTTAAACAGAAAGCTTTTATTTTTTAAAACTTCAGATAAAACGAAAACTCGTTTCCGGAAGCCGAAACTTCATGTTGTGGAAACGGAAACTACGGAAACGGAAATTCACATTAAAAAACTAATCTCTGTTCATTAGTTTGCTTTTATACTAAAGTAAATGACCTTTCTCGTCGTTTTTATGATTTTTTTTGTTTTATTTTTTGACAACAACAGTTAATAACTGTAAACAAAGCGCTTTTATTTTTTAAAAACTCCGTTGTGTGTAAATCCACTAGTCACTACTGTAAATCCTTACAGTACTCTGATTGGCTGTTCGGGCTACTTTGGCGGAAGTGGTGAATATGACGTCACACCCTGGTGCGAAGCTGTATATTCTTCGAAAAACAGTACTGCCGGAACTCGGGAATGAACCATTTTCTATAGTCGTTCCATCTTTGATATCTACACTGTTAACTTTCTAATCCATGGCCTAACCGAACAGACAGGGCGTTGTTTGTTTATCGATTCTAGACTACGACCTTTTACGAATAATTAACTTGTAATCGGAGTTTCTGAAATAAAATGATATAAAAATTATAAAATTTATAAAATTATAAAGCCAGGTGATAAAAACCAAACCCAACTTGTCAAATTTCTCACAAGTTGGTCAAAGCGACACGCAAGCGCGGACGGAATTTTAAGGGTATAATGGTCAAGGTGCCTCACACGTTTGGCAATATAAATTCGACGCCTCATTCACTTAGCCTCCGATTCTGCCACCTGTCGCGCTATGAACACGCCACAAAAATAATTGGTCTACCATGCGGACTAAACTGTGAAAGGTACTCGTGACGCGTGCACGCGGATTTTTAACTTAAAACACTGCAATGGCACCAAATTGTTAAAGTTTAACAACAGTAACTTCATGCTACGTACCTCTTTACCCATTCGACGCCAAAACATAAGACTCGGAGGTTTAATTTCATGAATTTCAACCAGAAGAAGAACCAAGGCATGTTTGTATTTTATTGTATACTAGCATCGTACTTGGCTTCGCCCGGGGATTTGTTTGACCCGTGGTTGTTTCCCAGTATTTGCTCGGTGATGCCTGACCGTTCACTGCAACAGTAGATTTTTGTTTGTGTAACACTCCCCCTTTCCGCCATTCCTCTCCCTCCCTTCTCCCCTCCTCCTTTTATCCCGTCATCTCCCTCTCCTCTTAGTTTCCTTCCCTTTCTCCTCTTGGCTATACGTATAGTTGTTGAACACGTACCCGGCTCCCGTGCTTGTTTGTTTGTTCTCTTCTAGGTTCAGTTAATGCGTAATCGTATACTTGCCCTTGAGATTACCACGGTGTTTAGTTAGAAGCATAATTGTTAGTCGAGGCAACAATGTGCCAATTTCAACTTCTTTTCACGGCAACAACGTCCCAGTTTCAACTTCAAGCCAAAGAATTGACACACTCGCACGTTTTCATTGTTCCCCTTCCGGGGATCGTCGTTGCGGTTGCTTCATTTCCGCTATGAGACTTTGGTTTATAATGTAAGATTACGGTACGGCGTTTTCTATTCTCATAAAAAATGTATTAAACTGTATGCTTTGACGTAGCAATAAATCGTCCGAAGATTTCAAGGATAGTCACCGTTGCTGTAAAATAATGTTCGTTGAGTGCTGCAACACCGGGAAATATAATAATAAGATTACCATATTTTTGTGCGCCTCGCTAACACTAATCAATGCTATGATGAGGGCGCATCATAGCATTGATTAGTGTTAGCGGGACACACAAAAACGTGATAATCTTCTTATTGGTTTTGCTGGACTGGACTGTCTTGGACGACTCAGGTCGCATGTTAAGCCCTTCTTCATATTATGTGTAATGGTATGGATAAAAAATCCGGAGCTTTTCTTCAGCTGCCCGGCTTACTGCACCCGTTCTCCGACTATCCGCAACATTCCAGGCTGTCACATTGATATCATTGGTATGAATGCAACTTTCCCACTGTAACACTGGGGAGTAACACTGTCGATACACATTCCTTCAAACTTACAAAAAAATCCCATTAGGGAATTCGAAGTTAGAACATGCGACCATTGTAGATTAGAAAATTAATTAGATATGGCATCTTACTTCTTCTAAGCCTACGCTGGGCTCTGGCGGTAGTTGGGGCTACTAATGCGTCTTCTAATGCTTAGCGTGCGAAGCAGCACGCAGGCAAAGCGGTACGAGAGATGTTGGTAGCCGCAACTACCGCTTGGGCTCCGCGTACGCTTGGAAGTGAAGATGCGACGTCTGGTTAATTTTCTAATTTATGGTATGAAGGATTACGGGACACAGTTTGTTAATATTTTGGGCTAAAAAATGCATCTGACTTACAGGACATTTTAGGAATGGTTTGAATCTCGTGTGACGATGGCTCAGTCTGCAAATTGGTTTGTATTTAGATCTGATGCTTGATCGAGTCTAGGCAACGATCAATTTTTTTTGTGTGTTAACAGTAATATTGACTGCTTGCTAGGCTTATAGGCTAATTGAATTCTACCACCAACAGATGCTATGACGAATTAGTTGGCTATATTTTCTATGTGCTCGTTTCCATTTTACATAGCAATTCCTGAATACGAAGCAAGAGAAAACCGAACCGAACACTGGAAATAACGTCGACGCAGATGAATGAATCCAACACCGATCTTTACGGGCGCTTTTGGATAGAGCTGCCACCACGCGCGAGATTTGCTGTTGAAATCATAAAAGAAGCGATCACGTTGTTTCAAAATATGCGAAATTGGCAGTAATAGTGTTAGTTTTTTTTTTTTACGGTTCGTTAATCTTTCTCACCTGAAAAGAACCTTTACTGCGGTATATTATGGAAATTGGCTTCGTGTTGTGTATTAATGCTTGGGACCAATGACCTTTCGGGCTCCCTTACAACCGCTACCAAAAATCTGCTTAACCAGCCAACGGAAATCCCGAATATCTCCGAAAACATTTGAGGTAGATATTTCATCTTCGAACTCAAAGCACCAAAGCTCGCTTGACGTGAATTTCATCAAATCGGAATAAAATTGAGAACTTTATTGTGTCCCAAGTCGACAAAAAACACTCACTAACAGAGTCAAACAGACATAGATAATTCCAATTCAGTCCAGTATTCGCCCTCGCTCACTTCGCTTGCTTAGCCAATAAACTTACATTTACGTTTAACTTTAAATAATAAAAGAGTTTTAAAAAATCCAAGATCCCTTCAAAAGCTGTTCTGGAAAAAAAAAAGCAAAGAAGTTGGAGAAAAGATAGAGATACGACTGCCTTGCCACCAAGGTTAGACCTGTCAGGGCCACATGGGTGCCCGATGTTATCACGGGGAAATAACACGGGGCGGGAAAGTTTTACCAAAGCAAATATGGGAATATAATGCGAAAGCAAAGATGCTAATATAATACGAAAGCAAAGATGCGAATATAATACGAAAGCAAAGATGCGAATTATATACGAGAGCAAAGATGCGAATATAATACGAAAGTAAAGATGCGAATATAATACGAAAGTAAAGATGTGAATACAATACGAAAGTAAAGATGTGAATATAATACGAAAGTAAAGATGCGAATATAATACGAAAGTAAAGATGCGAATATAATACGAAAGTAAAGATGCGAATATAATACGAAAGCAAAGATACAAATATAATCTTGTAAGAAGAAAAAAAAAGAGAGAAAAGAAAACGAAAGTCGTACGGTGTCATTTACGACAAGCATTTACGACATGGTAATAATATCAGTGTTTTAGGGTTAGCAGGTAATAAAGTCACCAAGATAATAATACTTGGTCAATTTCCGTTTGTTTAAGCCTTAAGCCTTAAAAGTCGTAATTTTATTTACTGCGTTTGAAACCAAGATCCTTCAAATCCATTCCACAACACGAAGGAAATGAAAATAATTACTAGACACTATAAAAAAAACAATTTTTGACCGGGCAAAAAATAATAACAATAATAAAAAAAAAAAAATTCCTTCCGGCTTAATTTTAAATTGTCGACGCTCGTCTATCATTGTCTTGTTATTATGACGCTTCATTTTAACGACTCGTAAACCTTGTTATTCCGTTGTTGTCCCACGTATTATTAGCAGCGCCAAGGTGGGTAATGGCGACGGGAAAACCAGTTAAAATGCGTTATCACCTTGGTAACATATCACCCGACCCGGCGAAGATCGTATCATGTGGAAACAATTAGTAAACAATGCTGGAAACCACTAACCGCTACTAAAACCCCGAATAATTAATTTCAAGGAATGATCCCCCCCCCCCTCCCCTCCCTTCCCTATTCCTTTCGTCGCTTCTAGCAGGAAAAAACTATTAGGGCACATTGATGCTTCGAGATTTTCTCGCTCGCCGAACGCTGCATGCTAGTCAGCCGTTATTTATTTACTTTACGAATAGTTTCACGTTTCTACTAAATGAATGCGGCAATACATACCAAGTTAAATGTATTATAAATAACAACAAGGATAAAGAAGAAAAGTGCAAAAGTTAATGTTAAACATTGCTATACAAAATTGTTGTCATTTCTCCCCATTTCCAAAATTTCCTCTTCTCCCTCAAAGAACAGCTTCTGGCTGTGATCAGACGATAGGTGCTCTCAGCGAGAATTCAAAATCCAACATGGTATCCGTTTCGGGGTTATCGAATCCAAAACAAACCGTCGAATGCTGGCGTTCAGAAATCAGTCCATCGTGTTGTACTGCAGTAACAATTATTTTCTTGTTGTCATTCCCCCGCCGTCCCCAATTTATTAAGAGCTCGATATCCATCCAGTATGCCGCCTGAAAGTATTCTAGGAGCTTACCTTGCTACCCACCTTGTTACGAGTTACTACGCTAGGAATAAATCTGTACAGCAAAAGCTGGGGCGACTATATCAGTGACTTTCTCAGCGGTAGTTAGGTGGACTCTAAAAAACATGGCAAATTAAAACATCGTTGCTACCTTATAGCTAACAATCTTTTTCAACGCAACTCAATGACAATAATAACATTTTATCGTCGCATTAACCGCTGCAGGAAGACACGCAACCATTAAGAAAATAGGATTTTGTTAACTACACGCATTAGCATCTCGACTCCATGTTGCATGTATGAATAAGCCTACTCTCGAACCCAATTCTCCGTCAGCTGCTACTTACGAAATTAAAACGGCAGGTAAAAATACGTCCGTAAAAGTTGACAATTACGCCTAAAATTCAAAACCAGGCCCTAACACGTTTTTAACCAGCACAGTAATAGTTACTTCTTTTCGATGATATATTAGAGATACTGTTGCAGTACGTGATAGAGGTGAGCGTCTCAACGTTTTCGTAGGAGGTGCCCCTAAAGTGGCTGGATGTGGTCGACAAATGAGCTCATCTTTGTAATGGTCCAAGATAGAGACAAACGGTTGTCACCATTAGATTCAGCGTCCAAAACTTAGTTAAAACGAATAACAAAAAAACCCGGAAGTATGAAGCGCAAACAGCGGAAGTGTACAGAACACCGATCGCGACTAGGTAGTCGCTGGAGCCACTCGTTATGTTGTGCAACCAATACTTACGAATTGATTACTTATGAATTAAATACTTGCGAGCATTCAATACTGATGAATTGAATCCTTATGAGTTGAATACTTGCGAGTTAAATAAATAAATACAGATGCAAACCTATTTACGTTGCCTCTTAAACCTATATGGGGCAATCGAAACCAAGATCTTTGAACAAGAAATTGGTTTTTAACATTTTTAGTTAGTTTGGTGTGTTGATATCACTCTTTTGAAGGACCGAACCGCTGAGACAGTCTGACACGGCCTAAAGGAAACGTCCATAGGCATCTTTTAACACGTGCAGTGGCTATTGGAAAGTGTGTGTTTATATGTACATATCAAAAACCAAAACTGGTTAAAAGAGCCGCCAAGTTTCGAATGGTTCGGCCCTTCAAAGGAGTGATATCAACACACCAAAACATTCACCCAGTTAATCGCACCGCTTAATAGTTCGAAGGTTAAATGAAAACTAGAACATTGCGTCTATCGGTAGCAATGTTCAAGTTTTCATTTAACGTCCAAAGTATTATTTGGTGCGATTAAGTTGGCGAATGTTTTGGTGTGTTGATATCACTCCTTTGAAGGGCCGAACCATTCGGAAATTGGCGGCCCTTTTAACCAGTTTTGGTTTATGATATGATATCACTCCTTTTTTTTTTAATTGTGTATTGCATGGTGTGTATCCACTACCATGCAGATGCGTAATAAAGTGCCACTTCAAAAAGAAATTGGTTTTTAACAATTTACTACTAACTTTTGCTTATAGGCCGGACCATTCTCAACTTAGTCACCTCTTTATAGGTTTTTGGTTTGGTTTTAATTTTGCTGTAATTTGTTTTTTTTTAGTTAGTTTGGTGTGTTGATATCACTCCTTTGAAGGGCCGAACCACTTCTTGGCGGCTCTTTCCCAGTTTTTGACTTTGTTATTACAGTTGGTTTATTTTTCGTGAATTGGACGTGAATACAATTTCTTTGCAACGTTGTTTAGAAATAATTTATCGTGATACACTAGTGCGTGTCTAGGCACGCACGTCAGTATATACGTTCTCATTGTCCGAACTTTGGCCGTCCAATGAGAGACGATGCCGATAATACTAACAATGGTTATAACAATATTTTCGTACTTGTGCACCCTCCCACGCCATTCCCGTTACGCCCCCAAGCTCCAAACCATAAAAGATACGCAGTTCGTATTGTACTGCACCCATTCATCCAATTTCATAGCTGGAAGCCTTCCCGTTATCTCGGTATCGATGAATAATCACCCCATGAAAATTAACACGGGGATGAGCGGTAGCTAGCTAGTAACTAGTAACACATTTACAACGTTATTGAGGGTCACGATTTCACGATTTCAACGTAATTTAAGCTTTTGTACCGCATTATTATTTTTCCCCAAGTACCTGAAATGTGCCCAACTTTGCTTCAAGATATAAGACACTGACGCGATGGCGTCGCGCTATAATGGTTTACAACCTCGACAATTGAATTGATATGATGTTTGTTGTGATGTGTGTTGCCTAACTTGGCGCG
This sequence comes from Lithobius niger, assembly GCA_023313725.1. Lineage (NCBI taxonomy): Eukaryota > Metazoa > Arthropoda > Chilopoda > Lithobiomorpha > Lithobiidae > Lithobius > Lithobius niger. The sequence goes on from JAHWFP010227486.1 coordinate 32,273, forward strand.
ACACACTAGCGTGTGTCTAGATATTTGCACGTGTTAAAGGCTGCCTTGGACGTTTGCTTTTGGCCGTGTCAGTATGGCTCAGCGGTAGGAAATTGGCCTTTGGTTTCAAAGGTCGTGTGTTCGATTTCCCGCTCAGGCAGTCTGCCATATATGTCCAAAAGGCAACGTAAATAGGTTTGCATCTGTATTTATTTAACTTGTTGAGCCTTTGGCTCTCCGTCTTTACTACGAGTTGAATACTGACGAATTGAATACTTGCGAGAATTCAATACTGATATATTGAATACTTACGAGTTGAATACCTATGAGTTGAATAGGCCTACTACTTACGTTTAACCTTGGAGAAGGGGAAATGGGGCGGAGAGAATCGCCCCACTCATTCTTCACCACGTTTGAAAATTCACGATTAAAATAATAAATAAAACACGACGAATAGCAGATTGCTTATACTAATCCAACATTACAGTCCTACGTGTTAAGCTTCCCTCCCTCCCAAAAAAAAAAAAAAATGACAGCATTAAAAACCAAAATGGCCTAAGGATGTGTCTTTTACTAAACCTTTTGCGGCAAAGGGGAGGAGCGGGGGTGAGCGCGATAATGGTCAATTTGGGTGCCGGCAAATGATCGGTGAAACAAAAAAAAAAAAAGACGAAATGAGAAGGTGGCGGCTCCTGTCGCCGTGGCGTGCCATCACTCACACGTCCGCGGGCCTAACTTAAGCCTAACAACGTCCCGTCATATAAACTGCGTTGGTTGGTGCGGCGCGTCCCGAGTCAAGTCACCTTGTTGCTTTGTTTGATAGACGGGAGCCCCACCAGGATTCTGGCAGGCTCCTGTCAGACCTTGTTAGGAAAAGCTACGTACGACCTGCCCGCCTCCTCTTTTCCTTCCCCCCCCCCCCCCGTCTTCTCCTCCACCTTCGAGAAAATAAAAAAGAAACCTGTTTTTCGACTCAAATTATAATTATGATGATTTCCTTAATAATTCCCCTTAGAGCGTTTAATTTCACCCAACCGCGAGGCCCTACTGACGAGTTCAAATTAAAAATCATGTTTGGTTCTCGCCACCTCCAGTCCGTCTCCGTATGTGGCCTTAAACCCCCGTCCTCCTCTCCCCCCCCCCCCCCCCCCCCGACTCCCCCAACTACCCTAAAAATTTCACCTTTCAATTTTGTTACCTACGTACCCCCCTCACCCCCGTTCATGCCTCATCTATGTACAGCAGCTGGTCTTCGACAGGTTTACAATCAACGTTTTTGACGGACCAGCCGACCTATGAAGAAGTAGAAGAAGTAGCAGCCGGGATATCTGCCAAGCCATCCCACGAGCTTGTAGAAACAGCCTTTCTAATCCCCGTAGGCTATTCTAATAATTCGGGTAAGATTAAAAGCCGTCTACAAATTATAGCTTCTACCCGAAATGTGGCCTGAGGCTATGGGCTTGTGGGGAGGGGGGGAGGGACGGAGGAGCGTAGCCCAACCTGACGCCTTCGACGCCAGACTTCGTCAACTCCGTTATGTTATTACGAACACTTGCCCAGACAGACAACCAGACAGACAAGAGGCACCATGCAAGAGCTCTGCCCACGTTTACTTTTGCCGACCTCTTATATAATTTCCATCGCGCGATGAGAGCGAAATTCCGCGACGTACAATTGTAGAGTCCTCGGCTAGCGGCCTCGTCTGAGCGACTTTGTTCCGGCTCCACATCGAAAACTGCACGAAAAAACGTATTCGGAGATAATAATTAAAAAAAAAGTCCGTGAAGGGTTTAAGGTTTGGCGTATTACTTGAATTTGGCTGTCATCTGTCGTTAATGACCGAAAGACATAAGTGCGTGCCGAACCCCTTCACTAAATTGTGCACTCAAGACTAAGCTCCTAACCACTCGGTTGTGGTTTGCTCGCTGTGCTAAGGTTCCTAGGGAACCCTTACTAGTTTGCTACTGACTCTTCGACTTTTTTATTTCTCGTTCAGCCAGCCTGAGATACAGGGTGTTTCATCTCAACGGTTCCAAGTTTCCAACAGGAGCAGGAGAATATCTCCTAACATATGTGACATACATGTATGGTTACATGGTGTCATGTTAAGGATGTTAGGGGCAATATATTGGTGTAACCCGAGGTGGAGGTGACCTTGAGTCCACTCTTCAAGGTCATCAAACTACTATCTCCGTACGTATTAACAATAGACATAAAGTTGGAGTTGCAAACTTGTAGAGATCCAGAAATGAAGGGCAGTAAAGAAAACAGAATGAAAATCGATCAAGATGTTAAAGGAGATAAGGTACAATTAAGCAGGCATTTCAACCTCTGGGAACTTCAGTGCCTCCCACCCTGAGGTCACAAAAGATAAACACATCAAAGGTAAATGTTTACCTCAAGCTGACAAATATCCCTGTGCATGCGTCTGCACAGTTTCACTACTACAGTGTACATTTACTGCTAAACCCAGCGTTCTCAACTTGGTTCCTTGTTGAGTCGTTCAAGTCTTCACGTTCATTTTTTATCCTTAAGCTTATGCTTAATTTTACCTTATCTCTTTAATATCTTGGTCGTTTCCATTCCATTTTTTTTACTGCCTTTCATTTCTAGATCTCGTGTTTGCAATTCGAACTATTATGTCTATTCTTAATACGTACGGAAATAGTAGTTTGATGACCTTAAAGAATGGACTCAAGGTCATCTTAGGTTACACCAATGGCTTGTCCCTAACATCCGTAACATGACACCATATTACCATGTATGATGTATGTCACATTCCGTTAGGAGATGTTCTCCCGCTCCTATTGGGACCGTTGAGATAAAATGATAATATTTATTTCATTCTGAACCAGGCTTTGATTCATCATGGAGTCTGCTGAGTTCAGTACTGCAGTGTCATCAGAAAATGACACCATTTATCCTAGTAAATCTAGTTAACAATAATCGTTAAAGAATATTAGTAAAAATACCGGTCCAAAAATGGAGCCCTGGGGCACTCCACACGTAATGTTTGTCTTTCCTGTCGTATTATAGTTGTTAATTTTCATTGCTGTGATGTTTCCAGTAAATATGATTTGAATCAATTTAGTTGCGAGCCTCTTATTTTTTAAACAAAGGACTATTGGTAATTACCGTCCAATTTCCCTGCTTCCAGTAATTTTATAGTTTACCATACCTGAAACGTGCATGAAAAATAAATGGAGTAACCTACTTCTTGAGGAAACCAACCTTAAACGACAG
>JAHWFP010227488.1:0-47685 GCA_023313725.1 Lithobius niger
CCAGCATCTTTCCTGGCAAGCCGACCAAGGAGAGAGGGAGGGGCGACAACTCTGGGGTGAAGGGCATGTAAGTTCCTACCCTTAGGAGAACCATCCCACTGCCTCTGCCACAAGTCCCTTGAGCCAGCACGGAGAACCGGGTACAAGTCCCTACTGCCAAAACGACATGACACAACGTCACCGCAGTCAGCCCGTGACAAGGCATCAGCAGTCTCATTCCCGTGCTCCCCACTATGACCCGGGACCCACTGAAACCGTACCGAGCAACCAGACCGCAGCGCACAGCGAAGCTTAGTACCAATTTCCAAAACAATAGGATGGGACAACTGGAGGAACGCAAACGACTTTCTCAAGAAGGAGAAACTTGCTCTCGAGTCCGAGCAGATGCATAGGCGAGGCACCTGTAGGTCCAAACTGATATCCAGGGCCACGGACACCACTGCCAATTCCCCGACGAAGCTCGAAGGAATTGCCGGCAGACGGCGTGCGTACCCTTGCTTGAAGTTTTGCGCAAAGACGCCTACTCTTTCAGACCAGGTCTCCTGACTGAAGGAAGCATCACAGTAGATATGGACCTCGTCACTAGGAGCCACCACATCCGCGGCAGCGAAAGAGCCCACCAGATCATCACACCAGTCCCACTGACAGGCAGGATGAGCCACGACCGGGAGGCCCAGCCGCCGAAGAGGGTCACTCCCAAGCAACGAAGCTCCAAGACCAAGGAGGCCGAGACGCTGACGAACCAGTGGACCCAGCCCTCCATAGTCGAGCAGAATCCTAGCCACTGGGTCCGCACTCCCTCGCGCCACTGCTCGCAAACACACCGCTGCCAGGAACTCTTTTGCCTTCAGTTCAAGGGGTTGCTCACCAGCCTCCACAAGCAGTGCAAGAATGGGAGTAGACGGCAAACAACCTGTGACAGTACGCAGACAGTCATTGGCCACCACCTGCAAAACACCAAGAGCCCGCCTGTTGCCTGCAAGGAAAGGCAAAGGAAAGTCAGCAGCCGATCGGACATAGACCCTGTAGAGAGAACACAACACGGAACGCCTAGCAAGCAGACCACGTGAAGAAATGCTCAAAGTCTCTTTCACTGCCGCGAGTTCAGCCGCCCACGACAGTTGAAAATCCATGCGGACACCCAGGTACCTAACAGATCTAACCGCTTCAACAACTGACGAACCCACACAAATAGAGATGGGGGTAAAAGGGCCGCTTGTGAATACCACTAGTTCTGACTTCTGTGGAGAAAGGGCCAAACCTCTGTCGCGAGAAGAACCCGAGCCCGCTCGACAACCACACGGAAGGCTACGGCCCACAACCCACACAACCAAGTCATCTGCGTAAGCCACCACGTTGGAAGAACGGGCCAAGTCGACCAGCACCTCGTTGATAGAAAGAGCAGCGGGCTGAGGCAACTGCCCTGCGGCAGGCCCTGTCAGTGCTCCCGACACCCGACCAAAAACCTCCCACGCGAGTGGAAAAGCTGCGCCCCCTGAGCAGGCCGAGAATGGCCTTCACCAGTCCCTCGGGGCACACACCCCGAAGGGCTTCCTCAACCCAATCCAGGTCCACCGTATCATACGCGGCCTTGATGTCCAAAAAGATGGCAGCGACAGTGCATCCATCCGTACACAAGAAAGGAGCGCGATGGGACGGTAACTAACCACCGATGACCGAGGCTTACCCCGACCCAAGACCAGTATCAGGATCGAAAACAACCAAGCCTCGGGAGCAGGGTCACCGTCGAGCACCCTTTGAAAGCGGGCAAGGAGCTCTCCCCGCGCCTCCTCACCAAGGCCAACTAGGTAACTGTATGGCACACCATCAATACCCGGGGCTCTGCCCAATCTACAGGAACCAAGAGCGGCGTCCAATTCCACCGCCTGAAAGGGGAGAACAGGTAGGGATACAGGGACTGCACTGTCCAGGCGGGGGCTTTGGCGCGGACCCAGGGGAGAGTCATAAACCGCCGAGAAATTCTGCTGGAATGCCTCAGCCATGCGAACCCCCCTGAGAACCCTGCCACCACTGTCAAAGACCCAAGACACACACGGGGCCCTGTCACTCGGCCGGAGAAGCCTCCATACCTGGGCTGGACGACTGTCCCTGGAGAGCCTCTCACACATCCTGCGTCAGTAAAGGAGTCTTTCACTCTGAAGGATGAACCGAGACTCGTCAGATATCCCCCTAAAACAAAACCAGCGGTAGTTGGACGGCCACCTACGGAACCTGCGCCACGCACGCCGCCTGTCCCTAATGGCCAACGTACAGGCGCGAGACCACCACACTGGCTTAGCCTTCTCGGAGCCCTCTCGGGGCCTACCTGCGGGAAACCCACGTGCCTTACCCCACCTAGCCACCCATGAAGCAAAGTAGCTTTACTCGGGATACAGGACACCCATTGCGAGGCTCCACCTCATCCCACCCACTCCAACTACCACCACGGCACACCATAACCGGGAAGTGGTCGCTGCCCCGCAGGTCATCCGACACTCCAAACGCCAGATCACTAGCAATGCTGACGGAGCAAAGAAATAGGTCAAGCACTGATTCTTGAACAATACCTCTGTACCTTCTAACGTACGTAGGAGACCCATTCTGCATAGCCACCAAACCCAGCTCATCTAAAGAGGACGCAAACATGGACCCTCTTGTGTCGCACCTCGCACTACCCCAAGCCCAATGGTGTGAGTTGAAGTCACCGCCGACTATAAGAGGGGGACGAAACGATTTCACCCATGCACACCACTCATCCCTGGCAACTCTCCCCGTGACGTGCACTGCGACAAACGTAACCCAGCCCTTGCCCCACCATACCCTTACAGCACAGAACTTTATGCCCAGACAGACCTGAGCGTCCACAGCGACACTCGGCACAGAGACTTTAACCAACACATGGGCTCCAGAATCCCTATCCCCTGAAAACAGAGTATACCCACTAACTGACAAAATATCACGCCGAGGGAGGCGTGCCTCCACCACTCCTAGAACACTACATCTCAAGCACAGCTCCTCTACCTCGTGTAACTTGTTCAGGATACCCCTAGCATTCCAGACACAAATAACGAACTAACTGTAGCACCACTCCACTGAGCGAGACACTGCATTGCTCTATCCAACTGAAGAGGCCTCTTCCTGCCCACCGCTTCCAGCAATTTCCAGCCCCTCTATACTACCACTGTCACCCCACACCACAGTTCCCTCCGAGGGGCCAGACACACAGATCACATCCTCTACGATATCCACTTCAATTTCTGCTTGATCTTCCGAGGCTGCTTCATACGAGGTTGCTTCTTGGTGGAAGTCACTCATGCACAGCGACCCACACTTGTGTTCCTCAGGAACTCCCACTGGGTCTTGAATGACAGAAGGCAGACTTGCCGCTTCAACTACTGAGATACCATCACTGGACAAAGACTCTACTTGGTTCAGATCAAGAGCCACAGAACCCTCACCCGAGCCCTCGGGACCCGAGACCACTTAGTTGCACTCTGGTTCACCAGCCGACTCAGCACAATGCATCCGAACCTTGAGCAATGGAGGAGGAGGGGAGGCCACTGGACAAGGGCGCTTCTTGTTTCTTTTGCGGCGTTGCTGCGACCACTCGCCCTCCTCGGCCTGACCATTGGATGGAAGCTGCCCCTTCCCTACACCACTTGCAGCACCCACATCATTCACAGTATCGTCTGGCAAGGGTACAACTGGTCCACCACCGCCCTTAGAAACCTCCCGACCCGAACCGCTGGCGCACGAGACTTGTTCAACCGTGCGGCACGGTCACTCACGTGGACGCACGGTGCTTCCCTGGGAAATGCTGCATTACACAAAGAACAGTAAACATTGGGGCAACGCGAGCGAACGTGCCCACGAATTCCACAACGTAAGCAACGTGGGGCTCTATCTGCAATCGATAAAAGGGACTGGACCCCGTTCACCCCCACAACGTCTGGGATGTCTTCTAGCCGAACCCTGTCACCAAGACGTAAAATCACAACCCGTACTCCTGAGCGGCAGTGTGAGATGCCCTCAATGTCATGATACTCATACTTGTGGCTTACAAGATTCCCAAACTCGGCCAGTGACTGCTCTATGTCAGCTGGAGTGGCCGCCAGGGGGAGCCATGCAACCTAATCTTCAGGAGGCGCTCATGCAAGACGAAGATCTTCGCCGGGAAACCGTTCAGAATGAGGGTCTCTTCAGCAACAACTCTCCGTTTGCTGTCCCCATTGCTGAAGCCAACTTCAAAGACATTATTGGCACGAAGCCAGCAGATCCCGTTAACGTGACGAAGGTCAACTAAGTTGGACAAAGCGTCCCTAACGTGCGTGGTGAGGAATGGCTTCCCCGCATCATCAGCTATAATCACCACCGACGACCGCATATTGAAGTTATATAAGCCTCCCTTATACAAACGTTTAACCCAGGACAAGTCCCTACTTTCCAACCCTAAAGAGAAATCCGAAGAACTGAACTCCTCTTCCGCTTGGTCACCGCGACCTTTCACCATCCCTGAATACGACCGCACTTGGGCTGGTGCGTCCCCTGCTGGCGTTTGATCACGCCGAACGTACACGCCGTCTTCCACATGCACCAAAGCTTTGCCGCCCTGACTGCCAACAGAGAGACATATCATATCATTGTCATTATCATTGTTATAAACTGAACTATTGTCACGGCTACAAACAACTGCACCACCATCAATAACACCCAAAACATTTAAGTCCAACTCTGAGATTCCCCTTTGACTGGCAAAGTTTACAGCCTTAACGTAAACATCATGCTGCACCACACCAGCATCAATATCTGACCTGGACAGCAACCCAGCCACTCTCAGCTCCCTTAAAACTTCCTTAACTTGACGGCGATCGTCTTCCGCCATGCTACAACAACAATCAACTCAGGATGTTTATAAAAGAAGTTCAACAAAGATTGTAGCCACATGCTGCTACATTATCCAAAGTTGCTGCAAAATTTCTTCAAAAATTCTTGACCAGAAGTTGGAAACATCTACAAAATTCAAAAATCGCAGCATTAAGAAATTATTGAACATTGACATTGTCATATCTTAAAAATTAAAGCAAGTAAATTGTAAACTATGAAAAATATAAGATAGCCATCAATTTTCAGGCTTTTCTTCAAAAATACTTTCTCTTGAGTTGTACAAAATGTTAAACTTAAGGGTGTTTTTTTAGCTTTCAAAAACGTCAAGCTAGTATTTTGTGAAAGTGCCTTGATAGCTCACTTGCTCCTTTAAATTAAAAATTTCTTCTTAAGGCTAGACAGTAACTTACAATAGAAATACATGTTCAATAGAAAAAAATATACATGTAATTGTTTCTTTTTGTTTCAGGAAGTTAGGAATTTTTTTTCAGTTTTTTTATTTCTCTGTCGTTAGTGTGGTGTCGTCACTTGTGGCACCACAGTAATTAGCAATCCTTGGTTCCATATTGTTAACCCTACCCAGACTAACCCACTAATAGGTGTGCCATACCAAACTATGTAACTATTGATTTGTACTGATCACCGTGGATGTGACACGTGATCAAGTGTGTCACATGGCACTTATTATTAAAGGCCGTGCAGCCTAATAAACACGTCCATCCCTGTGCTTGCATTAAGTTGTGTATAAGTCGTTACTCTGCTGGGGGAACACCACGTTAATAGGCTACCTACCAGGACAGTCCACTATCATTTGGTGGTCCGTGCGCTGCGTACCTGGCCAGAGCATCTGCACACTCTTTACCATAACACCCACGATGTCCTCTAGCCGAGAGAAGCGAGACTCCCGAAGTTTGGAGGGAAAGCCACAGCATCCACCCCATTTCAAAGATCACCATATAACTAACATCCATGGCATGAAAGGAGCGAAGCAACACGGACAAGCAGGACAAGGAATCAGTGAGAATGACAAATGATGTTACCGCAATTCCAGAGCAATATCTAGAGCCACAGATATTGCTACCAGCTCACAGTCAAGATAGAAAATACATTCGCAAGAGACCTCTTAACACGCAGTTTGAGAGAGGGGACAAAGGCTCCAACACCGCCTGAAGCTGGCTCACGAAAAAAGATGTCGCAAAACAACTTCACAGCCATGCCTTCTAACTCCAAAAATTAAGTTGAGGTGTACACACCAGAACCACGGACATGGAGGGATCACAAGAGTGGCAGAAGCCAGAGGCGTGAAACTCAGACCCGACAGATGGATATCCCACGCCCAGTAACACTCAAACGAACTAATAATCTCTCACTCAAAATGCTGTAGTCGCGCAATACAAGCCCAACTGGGTCACTCACACCTCTGCTCAGATTCCAGAGACAAAAATTAACTAACAACTTATCAGCGCGGAGATGCAAAGGCAGCTCACCAGCTTCACCCCACAGTGTTTGAACTGGCGTCAAGACAAAACAACCCATGATAATTCACAGCCAGTCATTGACTCCAACCTGCAAACTCTGCATATGCCGCTCAGACAAGACAAGGAACGGCAAATGGTAATCAATTCCCGAGCGAATAAATGCACGGTGCACAGAGATTCTGTCCATGCGCGAGCAAGCGAAGAATCGGGAATTAAGTGGCATCCTTTCTCTCAAAAAACGTGTGTGAGACCAAGGACAACTCACCATCAAGAAAGACCCCAAGGTACCTTACCTCTGCTGACGCAGAGACAGAGAGGATGCTTAGTCTCTCACACTGATAGGAACCGCACGAACCGCCACAGAGTGCGAAAAGACCACCATCAGTCTTGGCTGGCTACAACGACAGCCTGCAGGTCACAAGATGCTCAACAACATGTTCAAGAGTTACTTGTGCTCTGTCAACAAGACAACCTAAGTCACAACCTACAAACAACAGAGCAACATCATCTGCATAGCAGACAATGTTGGCACCTAGTCCAAACTGTTGCAAAACATCATTGATTACGACCGCAAAGGGTACAGGACTGAGCAGACTTCGATTAGACTCCATCTGAGACAACCAGAAACCATTGACTCTGGACGCGAACCTATGGCGACCCAAAAGGGCTAGAAAGGCTTCAGCTAGCCTACGACTAACGCCCATAGCTACCACAGAGTACCTTATCCACACTCAGCTTGAACAGTGTCATATGCAGCTCTAATATCTAAGAAAACTGCTACAACAGCATTGCCATGAATCCACGCTTCACAGATACTGGACAAAAGGAACAGAATAGTGTCTTGTGCACTCCTGCCTACTCCATACTCAAACTGCACACCAGAGAGAGGCAATGAGAGAGCTCTAGTGTCAACTCAGACGTCTTACAAGCATCCTCTCGTACACTTTGCGTACACAGGACAACAGGGCAATCGGCCTGTAATTCGCTGATCCGAATAAGGCTTGCTTCACTTCCGCACAGGAACAAGCACAGTGAAAAGCCAAGAAGGCGGAACCTGTTTGCCCTCAAGGAAACCCTCAAAAAAGGCGAGCAGCTCACAGAGAGCAGCACTGCTCAGAGAACGATGAAACCGGTAAGAAATGCTATCAATTCCTGACGTACTCTGGAGCTTGCACTTGGCCAACGCTGACTCAAGCTCAGAGATAGGAAAGGCAAATCCATCGCCGCAGAGGCAGAGCACTGAAGACAGTGCAGAGGAGGACTACCACCAGGCAGGCCATAAACATCAGCAAAACGACCACTGAAGGCATCAGCCATTGACTTTGCACGTAAAATCACTCTACACGGTCCAAATACTCACGTAGGAGCTACCCGCTGAACCTTTGGATGCAGAATCTTCCAGGCAGAGGCAACAGAGTCAGGCCCAGCAACTCACACACAAACGAGACACTAAAAGGGCCTTCTCAGAGCATATGACGAACGCAGACTCATGCACGATCGCGGTACATAAACCACTAAGTGGTTGATGGTGATCGCTTCCACTGCCTGTAGGCCTTTCGCCCTCTCCCTTGCTGCAACAGAGCAGGAGATAGCCTACTAGAACGACTTACCAGAAGCACACTGGTCATCTCGCTTGTATCCACTCCTGTGCGGGGGAAACCACCTGTCAAGCCAGGGACCAAAAGCCCCACTTCCTGCAACAGGCCTGGAGTGCAGAGAAGTGAAAACTAAGGATCGAGGGACACAGCAGACAATCGGTACCTTCCTAAACGACCAAACAGAGTGAACCAAACGCACCACTGTTGGTGACAGTTTGGCTCATTCCCTGCTAATATCCATGTTGATGCGGCCTGATTGACGTCAACATCATCAGTGATGAATCTGTTTCGTCAAAACTGTTACGTCACGCATGCTCAAACCTCCACCCCAACAAACCACCTCCCTGAGATGGTTCGCAATTTGGCATTGCTCTCGCCTGGTCACATCTATTAGCCAATCCTGGTCAAATCCATTAGCCAGGTCTGGTCGCGGTGAAGGTATGACGTATCGAATACTCTGCTGAGCTCGTTGAGCTGTATTGTAGTTTCGGAAGGTACTGAACGGCTGACGCAACATCACTGCACACGCGCGACGTCAAGTTTGGAGCCAATTGTTTGGAATAGTCTGCCATCATCAGTGGTCGAGTCAAACAGCCTCGCCGTTTTCAAAACTCGCTTGAAGACCACTTGCCTGGATACATTTTTGCGTAGGAATATTATTTAAACCTTCAATTTGTTGATGGGATTTACGGTTCACTTGCCGGCTATCACTGGGGATTACCCAATTATTAGTCATCGCTCCGCCTAGGATTTGACGCTTATTATTTTTTTTCAGGTTTCTCCCAACCTCTATTGTATACTTTTTGGAATTGTATTTTGTTTTTCATTAATACTTTGTAATTTTGTGTTTACTTTTTAGGATTGTATTTCTTGTTTCTCTTAGTTACTTTTTTGTAATTTTGTGGACGGGTGTAAGAGGCTTGCCCTTCCCAGCTCCCTTTTGCCCATTGTGCAAATAAAATTCATCTTATCTTATCTTATCTTAAACTGTCTCTAACAGTGCTGCGTTCTGTTTGCTCTGGTCGGTGCTTTAAGAAGGTACAGTCGGTAAATGGTTGCCACCATGAAGATTGCCTGAAACAGCAAAGCTGAACGCCTGAGCAAATCGAGGAGCACAGAAGAAATTCAAGGACAGATTCCTGAGGCAACACAGCCACCACTCCATCTAACAAAGGTGGGGGAGCCATTCTGAATAACACACAAATCTAATTCATCTAGCGTGGAACAACAAGATGCCCCGGCTATCACATTGCAGTGAGCCCCACTCAAAGTGATGAGCACTAAAGTCACCTCCAAGAATACACAGCACCGCGAATTGTTTGACCCCCGTGTACAAGCAGCCCTCGGCAACTTGGCAGTCATATGAAGAAATACATGAGTGATCCAAAAAGTCCATCTGACCACATCCGTATGCTATATGCATCTACTCCAGCACACAACTGATGCTGAAAGAAAAGAAGGGAACTTTCTACTTGACAAATATCCTCACATGCAACATGCGACCAGACATGACACACTTAGCACCACTAATAATAGCCTCCCTACCACCTGCAAGCCTGGCTTCTTGTACACCCAGTACAGCAACATGACCTGAAAAACGTGCCACTTCCTCGAATTTATTTGTAAGGCCCTGGAATTCTAGGATCCAATAGAGAACTGACAATGGAACTTGAACCCTGGCCCTACAACTCTCGATCTTGATTCACCGTCATGCTTGTGCCTATGAGAACACTAGTCCTGGCAACACAGCTCTTGCACATGCCACTGTTATTCACACCACTACAACTGCAACTCAGTACACTAATCCCACTACTGCCGCTACAGCCAAGAGACACATCCTCATTGTGCACTTCAATGAAATCATCACCAACCGTTGCACTCACTACCATGCCCTCACTCACACTTCCATCAGAGTATGCTGGTTGTGCTGACGCTTCCTGGGTCAAATCACTCAGAGCGCTTGAAGCACATGGAAGGACAACTGATTCCACAAATGTAGCACATTTTAAGTCCTGACTGGGTCCAGAAGGAGCATAATGCTCAACCCCAGAAATGCCCAGAACGCCTTGCACACTTTTCACACTTTGCACTCCTGATTCACTTTGCAAACTCTCACTGTTAGCCAGAACTGCTACTCCTACATGCTGCTGCCTATTGGGTCTCTTGCGGTTGGTTGGAGGGACAGAATCAGAAGACTTCACGTTAACACTTAATGCTGGAGGACAGGCTGCTGCTACTGGTACAGAAGGAACAGAAGAAGCAGAAGGAACAGAAGCAAGAACAGAAACAGAAACACTCTGGCTACTAGGACTACTCACTCTATCATGAACAGATCTACTGTACATCTATCTTTAACACTATCTCTCTCAGCCTGCACGGCATCACACATATGCTGACATGGGTCATGCGGATCACAGAAACAGCTGCAGTCACGACAAAAAATGCTTGCGCAGATTCGGCGAACGTAATCATAGAACCCGCAGCGGAGACATCTCAGTGCTATCTATCAGAAACGATATCTGAAATGTCATCGAGGAAGACAGAGTATTTCAGTTTCAGAGATCCGCCACACACCAGTCTTACATAGGTTTTGACCACCGGCAATCAACTTCTCACGATCATGGTGCAAGAGAGACCCAAAACACGCAAAAGCTCTGCTAACGTCATTCGCAGTTACTTCAAAGGGAAGCCAATGCAGCTTTGCAGTGACATATTCACTGTCTAAGACATAAAAGGCAACATCCGCTCCATTAATCTTGACAGCTTCCGCTCCCAAAAAAGTCCTATGCGCCACTGGTGACGAAGTACAACTTGGAAGACGTTGTTGGCACGCAGTGAAAATAACGCCTCAATTTCACTAGCACCAACAATTGTAGCAGCAGTGTTAAAAGCTTGAACCGTGAACTACGGCTTTCCACAAAACATAACCACCGACTTCTCCATATGGACATTTGATAAACCACCATTGTAAAGTTTCCGTAGCCACTTACATATTTTAGCTAAACACCATCAGGGCATGACGGGAAATCTTCCTCTTGCGCGACAACCTTACTAAACAACTTCTTCACTTGGGAAACTGCGTCGGCTTTTTCCTCACAATCGTCAGAGTCAACTGAGTCATTATTAACAGCCATACATATTGTATCAACAATGTTCGTGTTGCCGTTTATTTGTGGTAGTCAGTTTGAATTGTGATAATTATTTTGATCGCAGATGGCATTTTTCCAACATACATGAAAATAGCTTTACAAATGATTGCAATATTTTTAGTTAGCCTAATGCCTCCCCAAACGTCAAACCATAAGAGTACTTAAACCATAAAAAGGCACTTATTGGAGTTAAGTCTCTTGAAGACCAAATTTCATTCGTATCTGTCACATAAATTAGGTTGGTGGGTTGGTTTTATTCAACGAGCCTCAGCCCTCAGCCACGCGCTCGGACATAAATAAAATATTACAACAACCTGTGCACAGTTGCACTGGGTCCACAGACCTACCTCACATATCACCACACAGTACGCAACCGTATACCATACTAAACCACACTACATAACTCGGAAACAGAGCGAAGCAGGGAGCACAAGTGAATTGTCAGGTCCCTGGCCTATACCCGAACACCTGATCTATTCACAAAGACTGCTACTGCCCTAAGCATTGCGAATACTGGTGGGCACTGGAGAGAGAGTAGACCGCCCAACCCCTTGCCTGGACGCTGAAGCGGAAGCTGTAGGAAAGCTGTACACCCCAGAAGAAAATTGTGTGGGGTCTGTGGCTCACCACAACCTCCATCCCATTCTATGGCGATGTGCTGCTAGGAGAGGGTGCCCCGTACGAAGGCGGAAGAGAACCCTACTGACTGAAAGCGGAAGAGCATCGAGCAGAGATGCAAGAGAGCATCCAGGCTGGAGACCGTGCAGAACCCTACCAGTTGTGGCCACAGATCATTCCCTCCTTCAGAAACCACGAACGTAGCAAAGAACGTTTAGACCCTGGGTGGGAGACGAGAGAGCTGGCTATGCCATCTGTGGCCGCTGCAGCCCTGGCCAAACCGGCTGCTTGTTTATTCCCTATGACGCCACTATGGCCCTTCACCCAGCCAAGACCAACGAAACCAGCTTGAGACACTGCGAGTAGCTTGCGACATATCTCATAAAGGATAGGGTCACAGAAGTCAAGGGGCTCTATCTCACGTCTCGGGGCCGCTATGGCAGCTTGCAAATCTGTACAGAGTGAACAACGAAAGGTCAATATCCATGGCTACGTCTAGTGCCACAGAGATGGCACAAAGCTCACAGTGGGAGCTGGAGGACACCGACTGCAACTTCCTACTCAGAAACACTTTCAGGGACGGTATAGCAGTCCCCACACTCCCAGTTCCCATGCTCCTGCTGAAGGAGGTGTCACAGAAAATGTCACACTCCGTGACACGCTGCGAAAATACCCCAACAAGCGCAGGACACCACACCCAGGAACAGAAGACGGCAACCTTCACCACACACAACGGCGAGATAGAGGACAGTCACTGAATTGCCATGGCCACACAACCTAAAGGACCTAACAATCCTAGCAACGACGGGCGAAGGGAACAATAATCACACACTATCTTACCAACGCAATCGTCCATGCCCCTACTGACACTACACATCCTCAGCACACACAGGAGCTCCACTGCCCTGACATGGAGGGGGGGGGGGGCTCGCAGGACTCGACCCATAAGGCCTGCACTTTAGTCGTTGGGAGACAACCAGATACAACACACAGACACTCATTCACTGCAGTCTGTAGCTCGGAAACGTGGCATTGCTCACCGGCCAAGAAATGTAGGTGAAAGTCCAAGACAGCACGAATGAAAGCCCTGTATACAGCATGGAGGGAACCACGCTTAACAACGGACATCCTGGAAACAGCAGACCGAGATCTGATTTTCTCCCGTAAAGACTCAGTGTGTTGGCCCCAATCGAGCTTATCGTCCAGTAAAACACCAAGGTACCTGACAGACGAAGCCTGTGTCACTGTGATGCCATTGATGCAGATAGTCAATGGGTTGGAATGCCTAACGCGTAACCTGCTAACTCAGTTTTAGCCGGGGCTAGAAGGAGACACCATGCAGAAAGAAGGGCAGAGACGCGCTCAACCGCCACTTCGACACACCGACAGCAAACATCCGCGTCATCGCCGGCAAACCACAGAGCAAAGTCATCTGCATAACAACTACATTGTTTGACGCCCCAATCTCCACAAGAACATCGTTGATTGCAATAGCAAAAAGGACTCTGAGGCAGCTACCCTGAGGGAGGCCTCGGCTGGAGCTGTTGACAGTAGACCAATAGCCACCCACTCTGGTGGCAAAATGATGAACCCCTAAAAGCGCACAAATAGCTTTTGTGAGGCCAGGGCCACACCCATATTGACTACACAGCAACACATCCGCTCCACATCCACGGTCTTGTACACTGCCTTTATGTCCAAGAAAACCGCAACCACAGTATGGCCCTTTGACCACGATTCGTAAATGCCCTACAGCATAAACATCACTGCATCCTGGGCACTATGGCCAGCACGATACACAAATTGTACAGGCGCTAAACAGGCATAGTACTACAGGTGATTTCCAACATCGTCACCAGCATTCGCTCATAGACCTAAGATTGGATAAGAGGAGATCGGCCTATAATTGGACAGAGGCGACCTCACCGACCCCGGCTTGTACATAGGGACAATGATGGCGAAGAGCCATGAATGTGGTACTAAACCATTCTGGAAAATGGCACGGAAAAGCTCAACACATCTGGCACGCGAAGCAGTACCGAGATCATGCAGCATTTTATAGGATATCCCATCTATTCCTGCAGCACTGCTATCCTTGCATTTTGCTAACGCCGATGAAAACTCAGACTCCACCAATGAGTGATCTGGTGGGGACCCATCAATACAGCTGCCCGTAGGGACAGGCGGAGATAAACCACCTAGGAGAGCGTACACGTTTGCAAATGTTCTCCAGAAAGCGTCAGTAATTGCCTCACCTTTCAATATGGCACCCGGCTCACCCTCCGAGTCATACACCCACTTTTGCAATACATGCTCAGCTGCCTGATTCACCACATGCCACGCCCTCGTGATCGACGCCACACACTCAGTTAGGCAACAATCATCGCATCAATTCAATTGTCGAGGACGTAAACCATTGTAGCGCAACGCCATAGCGTGTGCGTCTAATTTCCTGCAGCATAGTTGGGCACATTTCAGATACTTGAGGGAGAATAGTAATGCGGTACAAAAGCTTAAATTATGGTAAAATTAGAGAGCAATGAACCACAAGACAAAAGTTAACTCGTGACGTAGGAATGTCAGCTAAGCAGCTTTCCATGCAAATCTGACCCTCAATAACGTTGCAAATGTGTTACTACCTCGCTAGCTAGCTACTGGCTACTAGTTTGCAGTCCCATGTTAATTCCTTAGGGTGATTATTCAACGATACTGAGATAACGGGAAGGGGGGGGGGATTGAGGCTTAATGGCGCGTCGACAACTTGGTCATTAGCGCCAACCTCAGTCACAGTGCAGTGGTCCGGGTTGCCACTGCACCACACATTACAGAGATGTTATTCAAACCCCTAATCTAAATCTTGTCATACATCTGTACCTCCTGCAAAAATTGAAAAACACCGGACAGGAGGACAGACTTATCGCCCAACTGACGCGCAATGTCATGCGGAAGATGGAACCGACGACGAACACCATCAAGATGGCGACAATCAACAAGTAAGTGCCGGACCGTAAGTGGCCGTCGACACCAAGAGCATTCAGGAGGGTCAACCCCCCGCAAAAGGAAACAGTGAGTAAGTCGGGTGTGACCAATTCGCAAACGGGCCAACACAACCTCCTCACGGCGACTGCGGCGACACGCCGAGTGCCACTCCTCGACAGTGCCTTTAATGGCCCGTAACTTATTACCGTCCTGTCTGTCCCACAAGGTTTGCCAAAAAGCGTGTAACCTCAGACGCAGAGTTGGAAAGGCATCTGAGGGAACAAGGCTGAGATCCCTACCGAGAGGGCCAGAAAGGGCCCCTTTCGCAGCAGAATCAGCTTGTTCATTCCCTGCTATCCCAACATGGCCCGGGATCCAGCAGAAAAGCACGGTTTTCCGCTGGCCAGGCAAGCGGGAAAGCAAAGCTTGGACACGTTGTGTCAAGGGGTTCCGAGGATTGTAATTCGCCAAGGACTCCAGGGCACTCATGGAATCACTAAAGACAATGAAATGCGTGCCCTGAAGGTCAAGGATCCATTCCACCGCCAAACCAAGAGCCAAAAGCTCTGCAGAGAACACAGAATAGCCTGATGGAAGGCGATGCGCAACCGTTACACCCTTACACACACAAGCACACGCCACGCCAACGTCGGACTTCGACCCATCAGTAAACAGGCGCTGATAACCGGCGTACTGAGAACTCAGCCGCCGGAACTCCTGTAAGTACCTTGCTGGTAGAGTGGAACCCTTCGGGAGGGACGCCAGAGCAAAAATGAAACTGCCACCTGGGACAAGCCAAGGGGCAACTGGCATTCTCCCAAGCCTCAAGACGCAGGGCATTTCAAAGGCTATCTCCTGACAGGACTGCTGGAGCCTATCGCGGAAATCACCCTTACCCACCCTGCGTCTACCGACTCGCAAGTCTGGCCCAAAAACCATGGACCAAGCAGGACTGGATTGCACAGCACGCAAACGCACAGCATACTGAATGGCAAGCTGTCGCCGACGAATGGCCAAAGGTGGCTCCGAGGCCTCAGCATAGAGGCTGACCACTGGAGAAGTTCGAAAAGCCCCAGTCGCCACACGCAGGCCACTGTGATGCACTGTGTCCAACATCTGGAGAGTGGAGTCACTAGCCGAATCATAGACCATACACGCATAATCAAGTTTGCTGCGGACAAGGGCTCGGTAGAGGCGCAACATGGCAGCGCGATCGGCACCCCATGAAGTGCCCGACAGGACCCGCAAGATGTTAAGCGCCCGCAAAGCCTTGTCTTCAAGCTGGCGTAAGTGTGGAAGCCAAGACAACCTGGAATCGAACACCAGACCCAGGAAACGTGCCTGTGGGACAACAGGAATTTGTGCCTGTCCCAAGTACAGGCAAGGATCCGGGTGCAGTGTTCGTTGGCGGCAAAAGTGGATGCACACAGTCTTGTCCGGAGAAAACCGGAAACCATTACCCACCGCCCAGGTCTGGACTTTATTAATTGCCAGCTGTAGCTGCCGCTCGCAGGTCTGCATGCGAGTTGCCCGAAAGCGCAGGCCGAAGTCATCGACAAACAATGACTGGGGAACAGCAGCTTGCTGAGCAATGGGGTTGATCCCTACAGCAAACAAGACGACACTAAGAACACCCCCTTGAGGCACACCATTCTCCAAGACAAACGGGCGGGAAAGAGTCGCCCCGACACGAACGCGAAAAGAACGGCCTGAGAGGTAAGCAGAAAGCAACAGTGGCATCTGTCCCCTCAAGCCATAGTTATAGAGATTACGGAGAATCCCATAACGCCACGTCGTATCATACGCCTTCTCCAAGTCAAAGAAAACCTGAACCAGATGATGACGCAGGCGAAAAGCCTCCCTCACATCTGATTCAAGGGCAACTAGATGATCGATAGTTGACAGAAACCGTCGAAAGCCACACTGGGACACAGATAAGAATCCCCGTGATTCCAACACCCACACCAACCGCTCACTGACCATCCGTTCCATAAGTTTACAGACACAGCTAGTCAGAGCGATTGGGCGATAACTGGAAGGAAAAGTAGTGTCTTTGCCCGGTTTTACAATCGGGATGACCACTGCTGTCTTCCACGCTGCTGGAATAGAGCCCTCTGCCCACACACGGTTGAACATCCCCAGCAAGAACTGCTGGGAGGCAAGGGTCAGATGTTTCAACAGTTGATAGTGAACATCATCAGGCCCCGGGGCGGAGTCATGCGACTTGGACAAAGCTGAAACAAATTCCTGCCAGGTAAATGGTAAATTGTACTCCTCTAGCCCATCGGAGCGAAAGTCAAGAAAGCGAGCCTCTTCTCTACGCTTAATCCCGAGGAAACCAGGATCATAATGGTCATCACTCGAGACCCGCGCAAATGCAGACGCAAGACAATTGGCGATATCTGGCACAGAAGAGATCACGGTATTCGCCACCTTCAGCTGTGAAATCGGGGAAGGCACGCTCCTCCCCGAAATCTGGCGCACCTTCCGCCACACCTGCTGAGAAGGCGTGGAGCGCGTGATCGACGAAACATAAGCTGCCCAAGAAGCATGTCTAGCCTCACGGATGACATACCTGGCACGGGCACGACAGCGCTTAAACGCTACAAAGTTGCCAGTAGTCGGGCTGACCGTGAATGCACGCAACGCTCGCCGGCGGGCCTGAATGGCCTGCCCGCAAGCAGGCGTCCACCACGGAACAGGAACCCGCCGCGGCTGTGTGGACGTACGCGGGATAGTAGCATGAGCAGCAGCAAGGACCACATCAGTGAAATGAGTGGAAAGTTCACCCACATCAGAAAAGTCCTCAACCGCACGCTGAAACACAGCAGCCTCAGCAAAGGCTGACCATTCAGCACGCTTAAGCGCCCACCGGGCTGGCCTGGAAGCCACAGAACCCCCTTGTGTTGTGGACAACACAATGGGGAGGTGATCGCTTCCATGCAGATCGGCAGTGACAGCCCAAGCGAAGTGAACTGGGATGGCCAGCGAGCAAAAGGCTAAGTCCACCGCTGACCAATTGCCCGTTGCCAAGTTACAGTGTGTCATGGCTCCATCGTTCAGGATGCAAACGGACCCCCTCCGCATCCACTCCTCAAGGATCCTTCCAGCTATGAAATTGGACGAATGGCTGCAGTACGATACGAACTGCATACCTTTTCTGGTTTACAGCCTGGGGAAATGGCATGGGAGGGCGTGTAAGTAGGAAAGTTGTATAATCATTGTTATTGTCGGCGTCGTCTTTGATTGGACGGCCAGTAGTTCGGCCATTAACAACGTGTGTACTGACGTGCGTATTTAGACACACCCTAGAGTGTAGTCACAAATATAAACAACGTTGCCAAAGAAATTGTGTCCTTGTCCAATTCAATTAAAAATAAACAAAATGTCAAAATAAAACTAAAAAATGGTAAAGAGGCCGTCAAGTTGAGAATGATTCAGCCTCACAAAGGAGTGATATGAACTAAATACAAAATAATAAAAAATAAATAAAAAATTCAGTGATATTACATCAAAAACCAAAACTGGTAAAAGGACCGCCAAGTTCAGAATGGCCCGGCCCTTCAAAGGAGTGATGTCAACACAACAAAACATTCGCAAAGTTAATATCACCGAATAAAACTTTGGACGTTAAATGAGAACTTGAACATTGCTACCGAAAGTACTTTTCATTTAACCTTCGAACTATTAAGCGATGCGATTAACTTGGCGAATGTTTTGATGTGTTGATATCACTCTTTTAGAGGGCCGGACCATTCTGAACTTGGCGGTCCTTTTTGCCAGTTTTTGTTTTTGATATGATTTTATATAAGCGGAATTAGTCAGTAGCCAGTATGCAGGGTGGGCCAAAAGTTTTGAGTCGGCTGCGTAGTACGATAAGAAATAGCCTTCAAACAAATCAACATTAGTCAATACACATGAGGAACAAATAAATTCATCACAAATGCCATTGCACACAGTGGTAGACCATCAAAGTTATTGTATTTGTGGTCAATTTGTTCGTTCGTCATGTGTTATTACTAACGTCGGTTTGTTTAAATACTATTCCCACCACACGTTTACTAAACCGCCGATGCAGGACTTTTGGACCACCCTACATAGTATTTTAGCTGGACAGAACTGACATTAGGCCGGGTTTATTCAACCACTCGCTTTTGCATTCTCGCAGCTAGAAGCTAGAAATAACCTCAAATTCCAACATGGCGGCGGTTTTATGTCTGCTGCTTCGCAACGAAAACAACAAATAACGTGAGTTCAGAAGCGTTAGGGAAAATTGTTTCGTCATGAGGAATTCTTTATATTATTGGCACGGATTATAAGACTGCAAGTATTTACTCAAACGATGTCGGATTTAGCTGATCCATTTAGCGTTGTTAGCATGGCAATGTCACCTTTGCCTTTGCTATTGAGTTCTAGCTGCGAGAATGCAAAGGCGAGTCGTTGCATAAACGCGCCCTTAATGGTATCGTTGTAATCTTGGCGGAACTAGTGTCTTAATCGCCGCGTCTATTGCAAACGTTTTGTTGCAGAAACTATAAAATTAGTTATGTCAGAATCAGAATTTTATATGAGCCGCGGCCCGAAGCCATACGCTCAGATACATAAACTACTTAATGCTAAACTCAGCCCCTACCCGAGCAAATCACGCACAACATTTAGATCCGCACTGACGCTTGCAAAACAAAACCTTACTTTACTCACTGCTACAGTTGCCGCTTCTGAACACCATCTACCACTGTGTCCAATTAATCGTGAAATGCTGCTTCATAATAAGCAAATTGCGTTTAAGAATTGTGTCGACGGATGTTAAGTGGTGAAACTGGCAGACACATTGGGAGATGGAAAGGATGGTGCTTAGGCCTAAGGAAGAAATGGGCTGACTCCATCTTTAGCGGTTCAGGTTTTAATGGTCATGCAGCTCGCCCGCCATATAGCCAGGGACGGCAGCCAGCAAAGGCCAAGACAAGAAGAAGGCTTGGGGTACAATTAGTCCGGGGAAAATGGTAAGAATTTTAATGGACTAGCCGAAAGACTCGCTGATGAAGACATCATTTTAGTTCGGCAAGTATCAAGTTGGTAACCAGGAGACCCATCAGGCCGCACGTCCTAGGCAACGACAACAATGGCGGTAGAAAAGCATACAGTATAAGTTACAATTGTTACAAGGTGGTAATTAGTAATCATTGTAATACAGGCTTGATATTGAAGTCCACAGCCAAAGTCATCAGACCCAGGACCACAGGATATGAAAGGTCGACGGGGACCAAGCGCAACTGGTGATTGGTTGCGTCAACCCTCGTCGATACAGAATATATTTTGTTAGTGCCAAACAAATAAGTCAAATAACCAACGATTGCTGTTGACTGTAAAAAAAAAAAAAATATGGCATGCTACTAACACAAATGTTAATCAGAAAACTTCTGTTAGTAGCATACCTTATATGGTAGTTTATAATAATAATAATAATAATGGTTTGTTGCAAATGCAGCAGGTCAGGGGAGGGCACAAGTGCCACTTACACCTTGCCTAAGTAAGAAAAGTCTTAAAAAAAAAAACAAGAGTCACAAGGACCTGAGTCGGACAAGGGATTAACACCATCTAAGAAATTTTGATAGGTCAGTAGTTAAAAGGCGAGTTTTAAATAAACTTAGGGAAGTGGCCATGACAGTTTCAGCTGGGAGTTAATTCCAGATATTCACCACACGATTTGAAAAAAAGTATTTTCGACAGTCCAATTTCGACCGCTTCACAACAAGTTTCAGAGGATGGCCTCTAGTTCTGTCACAACCCCTAATGGTAAAAAAAACCTGTCATATTTAAGGTCAACCAAGCCATGCAGCAAGGAGTAGGTCAAGCAGAGATCAATCTTCAATCTACGCATTTCAAGAGCTTCTAAATTTAACAGTTTAATGCGCTCAGCATAGGATTTATGCTGCAAACCTGGCAGAAATTTAGTGTAATGCCGTTGTACGGATGCAACTAGATCCACATCCTTGATGAGATATGGTGACCAAACTGGGCTGGCATACTCCAAGAGAGGCCTAACAAAAATCTTAAAAGCCCACACTAAAGTAAGGCAGTCACCAGAAATGAAATAAACGCTTAATCATGGCCGCTCTCAGTCTGGCAGATTTAATAATTTGATTACAATGTGCGGTCATTTTTAGGTCACATGAAAACCAAACACCCAAATCCTTGACGTTAAAAACGTGTTTAAGGGTTTTGTCATGTAGAAAATTAACACGGATTTTTGCTCCCAAAGTGGAAAGACGAGCATTTGGAATCAGCAAGGGGCAGTTGCCAGTTGGTAGACCATGTTTCGAGTTGTGTAATAGCATTAGCAAGCTTGTGGTGATCGCCGACATTGGTTATATAACGATGGACCTTTACGTCATCAGCAAATTTTAGTGTTTTAGCATTATTACACTGCGGGTCATTAATGTATAAAACAAATAAAATAGGTCCTAAAATAGGTCCCTGAGGGACACCAATAATGACATGTTTTGGACTAGACAAGGCTTGCCCAACACGAACTCGCTGTGACCGATCCAAAAGGGAGGCTTTAATCCAGTTAAGTAAGTTGCCAGTAATGCCCAACCAATGTAGTTTGACAAAAAGTTTCAGGCTGCGCTAATTTTAAGGATTTTTTTAAAGGTGCCTTGATTCCTACTGCAGCTTTTTTTTTTTTACGTTAATCTCTTTGGGCGGGGCTTAATTTCACATGTCAAGTCTAAGGAAGTCCAGTTAGGTTTTTTTTTTATGTTCGTTCTTTGTTAAAAGCTACTGCATTTTCCCAAGCTACCCTTTTTTCTTTTTCTTTTTTTTTTTGGTTTTAGGGACACGAACCCAAACTGGGTTACCCCCACGACGATGAGAGGGTGAAATCCAAGCTACCCTTGACGAAAGTCAAGGGTCAAAGGGTTTTAGCGAGCGTTAACCGCATCCGGTCATCTGCCCGACGAAGCCCTAAGGCCCTATGTCTGCAACACCCGGAATGGACAAATCAATCCAGTAACAGTGACGCACTCCAACAATGAGTGAAACGAGACGGATGTTTGCGTGCGAGTCAACTGTTTGTGCATCTAACGCGGGAATGGCTGTCTTTCAATTTGAACTGAGTTTACATTGTTGTTGATCGTGCGGAGGGAGATGTGTTTGATGGCAGGGCGATGCAACTCATCGTTTGGGCTTTTATGGCCCTACTGATGACCATCACGCTAGCCAATGAATACCAAGATTGGAGTGACCAGTTAAGAACTAACAGAAGGTAGGCAACGCCATGTATTAGGCCTATTGCTAGGCGATGCCCGTATTGTCGTCAGGTAGAGTTGTAGTAACCTCTCTGCAGCATGAATTTAAATTACTATTGTTATCGTTGTTTTTGTCTTCAGTTTGGGGGTTTGGGGAATGGGAAAGCCACTGAGGCCTTCAAAAGTGTTTGGAGAAGGGATGTGTGTGATTTTGTGTGGTTTTTTTTTTTGGTTTAACTGGTTTGGTTTTTTGTTTTTTTTGTTTTTTTGTGTGGTTTAACTTTTTCGGCGTGCTAATATTTCCCGTAGGAAACCGTTGAGCACTCGTCCGAGTATTCTTCAGTGATTCTTGGAGCGCTGGTTTTGGCACCTTGGATTCATAAGCTTTCCTTCTTACCAGAAAAAAACCCAGTTATCACAGGCATTAAACGTTTTAGAAACTCAATTATATTGATTGGGCTAATAAGCAACTACGAGTCATCTCCGACTGTCTTAGCACCGTTCCACAGCTATACAGTTTTAAGCTAACCAACTATTTGATATAAAGCAATCTGGGTGGCTCATCGTTACTTGTAGTCAAACAGTTATAGTGAAGCTACATATTCCTACACACTGATTGTTTAGCATCATACATTGAGCCGTACGTAAGTTACCCCATATCATCAAGTTCATCCAAAATGTCCATCAAAAAGACCATTCGTAGTTTTTTATTTGTCTCAACCGACTGGTTTTTTCCCATGGCTCTATCGCCCCTTCGGCACTGGAAAAAAAATGCCATGCCCATCCCAGGCCCGAGCCTGACCCGTCCACACTGGGGCTCGACCCCGGACTCGCACCGACCTTTCGCATTCTGGTCGAAAGCAGGACTTCAGACCCCGACCCCGTGTTTCAGTCTGGACGTAGTCAGTGCGTGGGCCTGCGATTTAGGGAAACGTTTTGGCACTTGGAGCGCTGACAAACAATGGCGAGATAAAAAGGAGAGTAGGAGGAGGAGAGGGAAGAAAGAAACAACGACAGCGCCGAAAATATTGTAGTAAGAGAAAAATTAATTAAAACCCAGACTCTGGTCGCTACCCGGACTCAGGTCGGGGTACAGTGTGGACGGGGTATGGAAAGAAGGGTGCAGGGTTTTCTCTTTTGGATTTTTTTTTAAATTTAACACAGACGCCAGACGTGTGATGCGCCTTAATGCCTTTTCGCAGTTGGGGAGAAGTTGCCGTTATGAAGTGGTCATTCACGTGTGATTGTTTTATGTGGTTCTGTCTCGTTTTATTATAGGTTGCGTTAGATTACTTGACTTTGCTCGAAGTTCACCGGGCTGGGAATGAATTTTATGCGGAGAACAACTGTCTACGGCAAACTACGGAGTGATTTAGTGCTTAGACGTAAATATCAGCGATGATTTGTTTTCCGCGTGCAGCTCATGTTTAGGGCAGATGGAAAACTATTTTCTTCTGGAATGTGTCATCAAGGTTAAATTATTATTTTATTACAAACATCAGGGCGACCAAGTGTAGTCACTACCGAAACTAAAAAAAGATACAAAAATGCACTAACATCCTTAAAGCTATACCTTTGTCCACAATTTAAAGCCAAAAATAATCAATTACTTGCTCACACGGCAATACCTCAGTCATCGCTTAATTCGACTAAGGGTCGAAAAACTCGACAAAATCGACAAATTCGACAAAATCGACAAAATTAATTCGACAAAATCGACAAAATTAATTCGACAAAATCGACAAATTCGACAAAATCGACCAAAATCGACAAAACGTCGTTGCAAGACGATACGTCGCGAGACGTCACATCTGGTGGAGAGACCCCCAACAGACGAAACCAGAAGAATAGGAGCTTCGCTTGCGACAACGTCGCTTCCGGTATGTGGCGTTCAGCTCATTCCTATGGTTTTGGAGACGTCTGCAGCATGGTGAGACAGGTTTCGACAAAATGTCCTGTCGTGCGACGTTATATCGACTTAGGTGTGCGGCAACCCTTAGGCAAACCCCTGTTGCAAGGAAATGGGGGTGGGGGAGGGGTGGAGAATTCGGTAGTGATCACAAAGGGTAGGGTGGTCGAAGATAAATCCTGTTGTTTAGTATGTTGCTGGTGTTCCTACTTGGTGGTCCGTCTTCGAACTACACCTACCTTTCATCCAGCAACCCAAATTAAATTATTACTCAATAATAAAATTTCGTATCTGTTTTGGTCACAGTTGAAAAAAAAACCTTTTTCGTCATTTTGGATGTCTTCCCTCAACCATTTTATTCCCTGGTGATCGTTTAATCGGTTCACCTGACAGCATTGATCTACTCAAGGTAAACAAATTATACATCTTTTACGTAAAAAGCAACCCTTAAACCCCAAAATGGTATTTTTTAAGTATATCACCATTAATTTGCGCGAAAAACGGGAGCTTTCTCTCAAATTAAGGGTGATATACTTTAAATACGATTTTGGGGTTCAAAGGTTGCTTTTGCTAAAAGATGTATAATCACTTTTCCTGTTGAGAATTGTGTGCTGAACGTTTTTGCTTCACATTATGCTTTTGATTTCTTGACGGTTAAGGAGTTACAGCCCCCCAAAAAAAACGATTTGGGGGGGGAAGGGTTGGGGGGGGGGGGCATGACATTTTTGTCCCGGATTTTTTGACTCCTCTACCCATGTACTTAACTGAAATTAAAGGGGCACATTGGTTGCCAGATGTGAAATAAATTGACATTCTTTACATCTCCCCTAGCCCACTACAGGAAGCAGCAGCGAATTGGCGTCTTTAACGTAAAAAAAAAATATAAAAAAAGACTGATAAAAATCTTCAATGTTGACAATTATTGTTGACAATGTTGGCACTCATTCAATGTTGTAAATTAAAGTCCAAACCGTGCAGAAGAAAAACACTAAGTAATAGTTATTGGTGAGAAACGAGCGGTTATCGACTTTTAACTCACGGCTGCGATTATTGACCCGGCTCAAGTATGCAAATAGATCGAGGGTGGATTCCGAGACTTATTTGTATACGAGAGCCGGGACAATAATCGCAGTCGTAGGTTAAAAATCGATAACCGTTCTTTTCTCACCAATAAATGATTTATACCACGGTTGGGACGTCAAGCTAACTCGTATTTAATTTAAACGCGTTTGTGTTTTGTGAAAGTTGCTTCAAGAAATACGGTAATCACTCAGTATGTTGCTATGAATGAAGGTCATTCCATTTTTGTTTATGGAGGGAGGAGTGGGTGGTAGACGGACAAGTCCTGTGGGTCGAATTTGTGGAGGAAGGGGGGAGAGGGTGGGAAGGAGGCACACGCATCGTTTGGCCAGATTTCACGCTAGTAAGCTCGCTCGTGATTTCGAAGCTGGTCAGAGTGAAAAAACTTCGATAAGAGGTAGCAGGGATAGAATGACATTGTGCTGGGACATTCTGGCAAAGTATGTAATTCATTTTGTGTGTTTGTAGTTTTGTGAATTGTTTACAAAATACGGTAATAGGGTATCGGGTATCGGGTTAGGGTAAGGTCATTCCATTTTTAGTTTGTGGAGGGAGGTGGGGAGTGAATAAGCTTAGACATGTGAGAGTTAGCATGGATAGGATTTCATTCGGGACATTCCGGCAAGTTAGGTAATTCCTTTTGTACGTTTTTATTGCGTTACTTTTTCGCACGCTGTATTTGGTTGTTGGTATGTGCGTTCCCGGTCGTGTGATCCGGAAGTGTCAAAAGTGTGGGGTAACTTAATAATCCACACTTTTTGCGATGACGCACACTTCCGGTCACGGTTAGCGGGATTTAGCATACGGAAATTTAGCATGGCGTTGAGTTATCGTGAAGTCACAGCCGTGGTATAAAAATACTTAATTTTTAAAGCGTATTGTGTTTCGTTCTCAAAACAAAAAAAGACATGCAGCGTCTGTTTAGGTCATAATAGAAAAACACTCAATTTCTACATAAATGGTCAAACAACAAAACCAAAAATCTAAAAATATTTTTAGACGGACGTCAGCACATAAACTGTTCGAAGACAGCACTTCCTCCCTGCGAATGTATTCACAGTTGAAAGTGCTTTCTTCTAATAGTTTCTGTAGTTCTGCCTTAGGTCCAAAAAAAGACGTGACGATCTAGTGTGACATTACCTTAACACTTAATTCGGTTTCAACACTAAACGTCTTAATACCAAATTTGGTCAGAGTGTGGATATAAGTTCATGCATGTAATAATGGTTTAATCTGCCCATAGCAATCACACCTCACTAAATGATGTGTTGCTCATATTACCGTGATTTAGTGTCAGGGCAATAGCGATTTTTGATTGGGTTGAGTAATCACAGTATGTTGTATCTTGGTATACAATTTGGAATGGATGAAATGCAATAGCAGGGAGGAAGTGAGGTCGTCCTACTAACAGCTTCCATGCTATCTTTAGGTCCAAAAATATTTTTAGATTTATAGGTTTGTTGATATTGCTTGTTTTGTTGTTTATCCGTTTCTGTGGAAATTGATTGTTTTTTAAAACCGGCCTATGCAGACTCGGCTTGTTTTTCTTGGCTTGGGAATGAAGCATAATAAGCTTCGAAACTAAATCTTTTTGTGTGTTTTTCTTGTGCTCTGTTTGGGCTTTCTTAATTTACAACGTATAACGTACTCAAACTTACTTTAACGTCTTTTGCTTAGGAGGATTGCTAGCAAGGCCCGGCCGGTTAGTTCAATGCAGCCATTTATCGTACGAGGGTTGTTTTTTCCAACATGGTGATCATCGTGGTAGCTGGTATTTGCTCGTTAGGAAGGATTGGTTTTTTAGTATGAACAATTATAACAATAACGAAGCTTCTGTAAGTATAATTTGCAATTAGAGAGCATTTCGTACAATTAGACAAAGACGGTCAACGAAATCGTGTTTGGATAGGCCAACTTGCATCTATTGCTTCAAAGTATAAGCATCGATTCCTACCAGAATCAGTGTTTCGTCACGTTAACTTACCATAGTTAACCAGTCACTGTTCGTCGCAGCAGAATCGTAAACTATGCGGATATATGTGATTTAGTACAGCCACCCGAACTTGTGGCAAGTCCTTATAAATGCCTATCGGGCCTCAGTAAGGGGGACAAACACACCGTTTTGTCGCCGTTGAATCCACCTAAGATGGTGCTGCCTCCCCAATCCATTCTCCGTCACGGCCGCTGTCTGGCATATCAAACATAAAACGTTAAACGTGTAGCATTCGGGCAAGCGTTGCACGTTTGTCTCAGCTCGGCGTCAGCCAGTCAAAACGCATAGCTCACACTTGTTGGCACTTGCGGCAAGGATGGAGGTAGCACACAGAAACGATCGAAGACTCCTGTAAGGTGAGAAGAAGAATTACACGCAATAGCGACAGTACAAGCATTCACATAATTTGTATAGTGGCACGAGTGACCGCAGATCAATAGATATGTAGATAGTTTTGTAATGTATAGTGCAATGGTGGTTTTTCACACCCATTTTAGTGTGAAAGGAGGCAGCAGGGCCGGAGTCACTAACGCTGTTTCCAATTAAAAAAAAAAAACAGATTATTTGAATTTACCCACTAAAATAGTTTTGAGATCTTTTCGGAAAGGAACTTAAGTCCACCCTGTCCAGACCCCGCCGGATGGCGAGAATGGACTCGGACTGAACCAGCTCATAAGGTAGAGAAATCCATGGTGGACAACCCTCACCGTAAAACAGGAAGCACGAACATCCAGGCGTGACCTAGGTTTCACCACTTTGTAACAGTGACCCATTGTACGTATCTCATGTGAAAGCTCGAAGCAAGGAACATCAACGGGAAGAAAACCCTTTAAGATCTTAAACACGAGGATAAGGTCTGCTGTAAGACGACGATGTTCCAGCGGGTCCAAGGCGTTTGAGACGGGATGGATAAGTTAAAGTTAAAAACCCGGAAGGGAAGCCGTGAAACGGCGCTGGTCCTTCAATAGATGCGGTGACCAAACCGCGCTGGCATACTCCAGGAGAAGCGGATTCCATTTGGGAGATTCTATTCTTTTCACCTGGGTCAGATGTGAATAAAGGCGTCGGTGAGCGGCCTAGCATTTGTAAGCATTCAATTGTGGCAGGGAACTCCGTTTTGATGTGCGTCTTTGTTGGAGATGGAGATGATAAAAGACACAGTGACATTCTAGTGTATCAACACGTCAAAGCAACACTTCGATCAGTTTCAACACTAACCAGGGGCGGATCCAGATGTCTGCTAAGAGGGGTGCTATACCAAACTTTTCATATGAAAATGTGTTTTGTGCCCTAACGTTAAAAAGAACTTACCTCTCCGATTCCTTTTTAATAATGAGAAAGGCACACATTTAAGACGGCACATATAAGTCCAACGTAACGTAAATAGGCTTGCATCTGTAATTTTTTTTTATATAATAGAAGGTATTATTTTGAAATACCTTAACGTTACACCAAACCAATCAATGCCGAAAAAAAAGGTTTGCGCTTAATTCTAATTGGCTGTGCTACTTTTTTTTTACCCTTTTTTACTGAATAAGAGCACGAAGAGTACACTAAATTTGGCAGCGACAAGAAGCATATATGCTGCTCTCCGTAGTCTGATCCAATGAATGGGAAAGCCGCGTCACGTGCAGCTTGCCTACTTCCTTGTTCCACTCCCTTCCCAAACATTTACAGGTCTTGCACCCTGGCTCGGGGCCACTACAGGGGCCTCTGGGCCCTCAGCAATCGCCGACTAGCTGAACTGGCCAGTCCGACACTGGATTTTTCACACAAGAAATCGGATTTGGTCAGACTTGAAATTTGTATACAAGTCTGAACGCATCCCACAATTGCAAAAATAAGTTCATGCATGTAATAATGGTTTAATCTGCCCACAGCATTCACACCTCACTAAATGATGTATTTCCCACTATTGATTTACAGAACAATAGCGATTTTTGACTGGTATGTAAGTTAAAATGGATAAGACTCGTACAAATGCCCTGTGACTCTGTAAAATTCGTTTTGTGCTATTCTTGTCTGCAGCCTTTTCTGTTTACTAGCCCTCCCGAGTCAGCTAACCAAATGCAGGAATCATATTTAATTTTGCTACTGTAATGCAGTTATGATGCATAATATTGCCGTCAACAGACGGTAAAGGGTTTTCCACCACTGCATATAATCCCAGCAGCGAGGCTATTGTGATAGGAATTTCCATACTACTACGATTGGAAGTGGCTCTTGTCAACAGTCCATTGATACGGATTCATGAGTTGCTGTTCTCTCAAAAGTTGACTGAATCGAGGTTGGGGTGAAATGGCTTTCAGACGCCAGAAACGGTGAAAACGTTGAAGCTTGGTAGAATTTCTTTTTGACATGTGCTTAAAAAACGTTTCGTTCACTCTGCAGAAATAGATGGGCACTCTCATGAGAACCATATAAATAATTTTTCAAGGCCTTATCAATATTTGTATTTCATGAAATGTGGATCAAGGAGGGGTGTGGAACACCTTAATCCTTGTTTTGTTTAAGTTTTTACTTAAAAGTTTTTTTTTACAAGTGTGAACCTTGGTTACCCAGCAAACAATGTGGAACTAGGTTCAGACATGTAATAAACGTTCACATGCTGACAGCATTCACACCTCACTACATGCTGTGTTGTCTGCACCTATTTTCAATACTTCCATAAACAAAGACTCCCACTTAGACATGTTTCGTGTTGTAAATTTCAAAGCAATTTCTTGCCGTTTTCAGGCGTCGTGATACCGAGGCAGACCTGAATGGCGTGGATTTTTCCCGTGCCGCTCGGCAAGCCCTTACAATCCGTCGTCGACCAGCAAGAGCTGCCGCAGTAGCCAATCCGGAGATGCAGGAAGATACTGGCTTGGCTGGAGAACAACGCCAAGAACCGTATTCTGAAGAAGAAGCAAAACAAGCAGCTTATTGGTTGATGCGGCGTAGGAGGAGAAGAAGACGGCGAAGAGAAGACAAGGATTTGTCCCATAACTCGGAACAAGCTCAGTTTTACGCTGATTATCCTCAGGACATCTTGAGCCAACCGCAACCTATGCTTAGGTAGGCTTGCATGCTTCCAAAATGTGATACAGTTATGCTCATCTGTGGCACTGCTGCGAATTTTGGTCCTCTGCGCATTTTGGTCCAATATTAATTCACTGAACTCCCGAGAGAATTAATATTGTTGATTTTTCTCTGAACAAAGTTTGTGTCATTACGAGCCTCTTGTAGGAAAGGAATCGTGTTTTTCCCTTCATTCATTATGCCTTTAGTGTAATGTACTAGGATGAATGGGGTAAATGCAGGATGTCATTGTTGCAACGACCTATCTTCCCCCTCACTAACGAAAATAGACTGCCCTCTGACCGTGAGACTGCCTTTCAAACAATGTAACATGCTTGTGAATGCCTATCGCAGTACTTAAAAACAGACCAGTAGTTTGAAAATGAAAAATTAAGGCCAAGAGTATACAGCAATAAAATAAAAAAAATTTTTTTTGTACATATTGTTGCA
The DNA here is from genome assembly GCA_023313725.1 of Lithobius niger. Classification (NCBI taxonomy): domain Eukaryota; kingdom Metazoa; phylum Arthropoda; class Chilopoda; order Lithobiomorpha; family Lithobiidae; genus Lithobius; species Lithobius niger. The sequence continues at coordinate 30,449 of JAHWFP010227488.1, forward strand.
ATCATAAACTGTAATTTTTTCATTTATTGTAGAAATTAATAGGCTATACGGTTCTTTGCAAATTAGATATGCATTAGTGTTTTGTGATACTCCACGTAAAGTAGTCATAAGGCTATGTTTACCTCCCGTTAGACAGCCCCTTGCCATAAATCCATTTTAAAATGAAGCGGCTAGGACATATGATGTTGTAATCACATGATGTGCATTTGCCAAATTTGGTTCACTCATTCTACATGTGCCACTGCCTTTTGGTTCATACATGTGACATCCTATTGAGACTTCCGCTCTAGTATCAAGGTGCCGGCCCATTAAGTACTTAGTCTTGTCTGTGGCATGCAGTAAACAACAAAGATGTATGGCATTTCAAATCTGCCAAGCTAACCTGAGTGTAAACATCTGGGCTGAATAGGAGTAAGTTCTATTTGATAGGTGTTTGCATTAATTATCGTGCTTCATAGTGACAACATTGACATATTTCACCCTCATTGACATCCACCCTGCAGACATTCTAGCTTTTGTTCCCATTTAGCCCTAGTTGCTACTCTCAGGTTAGCGTTCAACTCTGCTGTAGTTTACTTACAGCTAAATTTGTTAACTTAGGAGACGCCGTGCCTGGATGAACAGCCAGATGATTGGGGGTATGAGTGGTCGAGGATCAGGGATGAGCAATGAAGGACTAGCGTCTGACCAACTGCAGAAGAGGTCTCAGGGCATGTTCGACAGTGCTGGTGTGGAAGAGGAAGAGATGGAAGAAGGTTTGGAAGAAAAACCTGAGGAAAAACGACGCAGTGAAATTAGTGGGAGCCAGTCACAAGGTATTAAATCGATTCTCGATAATCCATATATTTCTGTAACTGTACTCGTACTCCATGCAAGTGTATCGTGCATTCTTATCGTTGCGTTGATGTAGCCCGTTTTTTATACCTTCAGTACACGTATTTGCTATGTCTGTTTTTGTTTTGCTCATTTTCATTAGTTCCTAATAGTTATCAAGGAGTGGATTTAATTTTGAAAAGTTATTGAAAACGTTGTCGTGTAATAGTGGTTGAGACACCTACTGAATTGTAATTGGTCTTGGTGGCGAGGTAGTGACGATAGGGTTTCCCGATTTTTAAGCAGGGGATAATACATCCCCTGCTTAAAAATACATTAAAGGATAATGTTAACAACGAGGACTGCAGGATACAGTGCTAACGAATTGAAGAAGCCAACCTAGCAAAATTTTGTACTACACGGTACAAACAGTGCTAGGCCAATGTCGGCGAATTTGAGTGGGTACCCGTTAAAGCGTAATTTGCACACCCCCCCCCCCCTTTCCCAAAAGATTTTGAGGATTATTCTTCAGGTAGTTTCGTCGTATATCTCGTTTTTATTTACGCATGTGACAACGTTACTGTTGTTGATGAACTCTGGTGACATTAAAAAAATTGATCGCCGAATTTGACACCCCTGTTAGCCATATTTTTTGTGGGCGGGCATATGGCTTGAATACAAACTACACCTATACCTAACAACAAAAATTTAAAAAGGACCGATTCTCTTGTAATGATACCTCATCGTCAAATCAGTTTGTGTGCACATCGAAAAAGGCAGATACTGGCTAGAGTCAGTGCGTTGGTCCAATTTTGATTTCATTATATTGGCTGTAATTTAAAGGCATGATCCACATTGGTTAATACAGCCGTGTGGTTATAGTTTTCACTCTCTGTTCTTTATCTACTCCTGATATCAAAAATTTTAAAACGTCAAGATGAATGCCGTTTTCCCTATTTAAAGAAGTGGGACGAGTATAAAAATGGTTGCCAAGTGTTTGTAATGTTGTACCGGCCGCTTCACATTAAGTAAGAGTTTTTAAGGTAATAAACCGAAAGACTACGACTAACTTTACGTTTGGTTGCAGGTAGCTTGATAGGAATAATATTTTGCTTCGCATTCAAGTTTGTTGCTTAATAAGTGCACAAATTAAGCGCACATAAAGATACACACGCACACACACATTTTACCTTTCAAACACGAGCTGCGTTCGCTTTCTAACATAACCACTCAGCAAAAACAATTTGGTTTCAAAGGTCGTGGTCCAATTCCCCGTTCAGGCAGTCTGACATTTACGTCCAAAAGGTAACGTAAATAGATTTGCATCCGTGTTTATTTAACCCTTCTCGAGCCTAATTGGCTTTCCGTCCTGTTTAAAAACAGTCTTTATTCCCTGAAAACGGAGTGCAAATTATAGTTCGTTGCGTTCGAGTGAACTCTAATCCGTTTTAAGTCGTGTACCTTCACAGCTGTAAGTATGGGGCTACGAGCTCCTAATACGGTCTTACCAAATGACTTTTTTCTGTTCAGTTAATTTCTACCGTTTAAGGTGATTTAAGTAGCAGCCGAGCCTATTAATGTAACGTTAACTAGCTGAACCTGGTGAAACATACATCTAGCAGGGCGTTACGTCTTTAGCTTGCCCATTTGCCCCTCTGACCGCCCGCTGTAGCGTATACCCACTAGGCCTACTGCCGCACTGTAGTGTAGGGGAACGCTGCATCCAGCGCCCCTACACTGCCATCTAGTGCGTAAAAGTACTTCGACTGGTATGAAAAGTGCTGAAAAAAGTGCAAACATTTTTCAACGTCTAAAACATCAATTTAACAGCTGTATTCAAAAATACAAAAAAGTAAACTTTTTAAACTACTTAAAATGGTGCTAAAAAATTTACAATATTTTAATAGAAGTTTTCTAGTCATGGATAGGCACTATAATCAAACTCGTGCTTACTACTGCTACAGAATTATGAAGGTCCACGGAAGCGGTCCTTATGTAAGCCTCAGCATGAACTTCCATGTTAAACGTCAAACTTTGAACTCCTATAGTTTCGCCAAAAATTGACATAAGACCAACGAAATTCGGTATTTGGGGTCGTGTCGTAACTATTTCACCGCATTACAAATTTTAATGACAACAATTGAACCGTTCGGCGTCCACAGCATGGCCATTTCTTGTTGTTGTTGTTGTTGTTGGGACTCTTTGCCCTCACCTGGAGATCGAACCACTGAACCGATTTTCAAGTTCTATAGCTTGAAAAGTAGGTATGCATGCTATTTTAATGTAATTACAATATTCTTGACACGGAAAGCCAAATGGGCTAGAACTTTTGCTCTCACATAGAGGTCGAACCAATGAACTGATTTTCAATTTGTATAGCTTAAAATATAGGTATTAACACCGACCATGGCCCTTTGAACATGAATTAGATATGACTGCCGTATTCTCGTCGGTAGAGCAATATTTATTGTAGAGCACTGGGCAGAAATCATTAAGTGGAGTAACAAATTTCAGCAAATAGAGCTAAAAATATGAAATTAGGTACACAAGTCTTTCTTAACATTAAAAATCGAACCAGCCATGGACCTCCATGAAATACCCCCAAGTACCTTCAGTGCCTCCCTGTCCGTGCCCATTCACAGGGGCTTGGGCAACAGTCTCTTACAGATCAAGTTAAAAACATGAAATTTGGTGTACAAGTCATTCTTAGCAGCATAAATCACATCAGCCATGGAACCCCCATGAAATACCCCCAAAGGGGCCCCAGCGACCCCCTGTGCCCCCTGACTGAGGTTTGACCCACACATTTTTGCAAATCGTGCTAAAAGCTTGAAAATTGGTTACACAAGTCATTCTTAGCAGTAGAAGTTGAACAAGCCACGAAATCCCCATGAAATACCCCCAAAGGGCCCCCAGCAAAGGAGGTGCAAAGGAGGGGTAGGGGATGCTGGGGGAGGATTTGGTGGTATTTCATGGGGATCCATGGCTGGTTCAATTTCTACTACAAGGAATGATTGTCGTACCAAAAAGTGATCCAAAATTCATAGTAGTACAGGTGAGTGTGGTAGGTGGACAGGAAGGGGTCTTAGGAGGCATCTCGAGAGATTCCATAGCTAGCTCGATTTATTAGCTAAGAATTGATTTGTGTACTAAATTTCATGGCTTTTAGCTCGATGTTCATAATTAGCCCAAATTCTGGCCCGTAACAGCTATGTTACACCTGAAAACCGAACCAATGAACCGATGCTCAAGTTTTACAGCTTAAAACATAGGGATGAAGAAAGCCTGTGACCTTTTGAACGCTATTTTAATGTTACTACAATTATTGTTGTGATTCTTCTTGGGGAAATTTTGCTCTCACCTAGAGATCGAACCAAAGAAGCGATTTTCAATTTTTATAGCTCTTAAAATTGAGTATTAAAAAGGCTGTCTTATAACAGTTATTTTAAGGTGATTACAATATTTTTTTCTGTGTAAATCTTGCTGAAACAAGAAAAAAAAATGGATATTAGTATTAAAAAACGCTTAAGCGTATAAAATACGGCAGTAAGCCTTAAAAAACTTAAAGCCCTAAAGGAAAAGATATTATAAAAAGACATGTAAGCCATCAGCGTCGCACTAATACGTGTAAAAGAAGCTCCAGCTTGTTTTTTGGGTCGCTGGAGATTCTTTTACACGTATTAGTGCGACGCTGATGGCTTACGTGTCTTTTTCTAATATCTGTTCCTTTACGGCTTTATTTTTTAAGGCTTACATCCGTATTTTATACGCTTAAGAGTTTTTTAATACTAATTACATTTTAATGTCATAGCTATTTCCACACTTTTGTATATGATTCATAAAGTCGCTGGAACGTCTTTGCACTTGGTTCCAAACTGGTGCAGTCTTCATCGAAGAAACACTTGAAAAAACCATTTCACAAATGCTGCTAAGACATGTAGGCATTTTTTCTGTAGTAGTAGGCAGCTGAGTCCTATAATAATTGAGACATTTTTCCCAAAAAAGGCTGTGCTGAAAATAGTCTCACAATAGAAATCATTTCTTCGAAACGAACAAATGGCATGCTTTGCCAGTCTTTACTGTCTGTAACTGATACCCAGCTGAAAAGTAACTAGGAAACCTGACAAGAATTACAGTCAGTAATGGTGTATTGCCACTTTTTTGCGTTGTAGGGCATTAATTAAAAACAAAACAAAAAATTAACAGTTTTTAATGCCCGTTACGAGCTTTTATCCCTTTCGGCCTTGCACAAGTCATTCTTAGCAGCATAAATCACATCAGCCATGGAACCCCCATGAAATACCCCCAAAGGGGCCCCAGCGACCCCCTGTGCCCCCTGACTGAGGTTTGACCCACACATTTTTGCAAATCGTGCTAAAAGCTTGAAAATTGGAGTTAAGTTGCTTTACTGATTTGCATTAAGGAGAGTCCGTTTTCTGAAACTAACCAGTAATGCAAATCGAAAACGAAGAATTTAGTCTTCATTCTTCATCTTCATTTTTTTTTAAATGCTAATGTAGTGCTACATTTCGTAACAGTGCTAAATAAATGCTAGAATGCTATTTTTCGCCTAAAAAGTGCCAAACGTGGTCACATTGCTTGCGTCGCTGCTGGCGTGTTGTCTTTTTTTCTTTTTGGCGTCTCATTTGACTTTACGTTTAGGGGCTGACAGGCTATGGCACCGCCACGGCGGCAATAACTTGGCCCAGGCCATTTTTTATAATATTATGGTATTATTACTAACTTATTAGTGACTTTGATTAGTAACTAGCCCCGCCCCCCCCCCCCCAAAAAAAAAAATAAAGCCACGATATGTAAAAAAATAAAGTACTTAAAAAATTAAACACTTAACAAATTTTGCCAGTGATGTCCAAAATCGCAAAGGTCAGCCTAAAAATAAATTAGTAAGAATAATCCATGGTGGTTTGGGTTTATCGTATCATGCCAACCGAACCATTCGACGCGATTGAATGAGGTAATGCAGTTAAAGAGCAATTACACCCATTTTGACAAGCATGTTTTACTTTTGGATCACTTACACAATAACTAAACACAAGAACTGTGGTAAGAATACGTTACGTACGTCCGATACAACAATTTAATTACTGCATCACCAAAACACGATACGGAGACCGCCATTGTTTTGCTGGATCTCGTAGGAATTAATGCCGACAGATGGTGTTTATCGATTTCGACTCGCAGCCGATTGAGACAGCTCTGTTGGCTGTGAGAGTTCAAGCGTCCGACGGCTTAGCTGGCCAGTACTGTCGGCCAGCTAAGGCCGTTGGACGCCTAAGCTCTCGTGTTCCAGCAAAACAATGGCGGTCTCCGTATCATATGATTGAAGTCCTCTCCCCAGCAAAACTAAAACTATTAATTTCTCCGTTTCTATTCAATGTATTTCAACCAAACTTGGCCAGATAGTAGATAGCAACTTTTCCTAACTTTACACCAACTTTTATGCAATTCCGTGCAAGAGTAAAAGTAGGGGGACACACGGAAGTTTGAAAACTGTTCACTTGTTGTTGTTCTTCTTCTTCTTGTGTGACACGGTTTCAGAAAAAACTACTGCACCTACCTAAAATCTGAAACATGATCTTAGCCAGAAATTTCCCTGGGCTTCATCCTCAGAGACCACTTTTTCGATTGTCCATCCATTCCGGAGTTACGGGTCCCTGAACAATCATTTTGATTGTTTTACATTGTTTTAACCATTGTAATTTGGGAACAATGCCACTCAGCAAACTCCAAACTTCGTTCACGTGTTATGTCTTTGCTAAAAAGTTCATTGTTGAAAGGCACGGGCTATGGGCCACGGCTCTTAATAAATGATCGAAAGAATCCGTGTTTCAGCTAAACGCATCCGTGTATATATATGATTGAAGTCCTCTCTCCAGTAAAACTAAAACTATTAATTTCTCCGTTTCTATTCAATATATTTCGACCAAACTTGGCCAGATAGTAGATAGCAACTTTTCCTAACTTTACACCAACTTTTATGCAATTCCGTGCAAGAGTAAACGTAGGGAGCCACACGTAAATTTAAAAACTGTTCACTTGTTGTTGTTGTTCTTGTTCTTGTTCTTGTTCTTGGCTGACACGGTTTCAGAAAAAACTACTGCACCTACCTAAAATCTGAAACATGATCTGAGCCAGAAATTTCCATGGGCTTCAACCTTACAGGGACCACGTTTTGAATTGGTCCATCCATTCCGGAGTTACGTGACCCTAAACGATCATTTTGATTGTTTTACATTGTTTTAACCATTGTATTTAGGGAACAAAGCCACTCAGCAAACTCCAAATTCTTCCTTCGTGCACGTGTTATGTCTTTGCTAAAAAGTTGATTGTTGAAGGGCAAAATAAAAGAATCCGTGTTTCAGCTAAACGATATAGATTTAAACCAATCTAAGCTACGTTGTTAATTTGGCCTCGAAATTGGCTGCTAAAAACGATAGAATAGCAGATGGAGGCTTTCAGAGCTGAGTTGAATTGTTTCAGAGTTGCCAGCAACAATACATGCATAAACAATGCATGCATTGTCTTCCCTTCAATAAACAATGCATACATAAACCTTTGTAGCACGACGCCATAGCCATACAAAAGGTTCACGGATTACTAACAAAAACGTCAAGTGTGCCGTAAAAAAGGGGGTTATATGATTGAAGTTTCAGTTTACTTGTTAAAATGTACAGGGATAAAATTTGGTTGATTTTTAATTGAAATAATCAAATGTACAATTGAGAAAATTGCATCTGTTTAAGTGCTGTTGTGCTTTACCTGTCATACAGGGTGAGTCAAAAGTATTGACCCAGTTGAGTGTACAGTGGCATGATTCGGTTTAGCCACCAAACAACCATCGATCGTTGATCACCACGGAGGGGGCCACATTAAGATCATTAAGGGGCGCCCGACGACCCTGCCACCCTTAAATAAATTTTCTACTTCCGGTTCCTTTAGGAATTGGGCATTGGTCACAATTTGAGATATGTGCGGGCAGTTAATTCATGGTGAATGCAGAAAACAGCATGTAAATCGGTCAACAATAGCACGGTAGTGCAAATGTTGGCTTCAGTGCATGATATAATACCCTTCACCGTTGTGTGATTTGGTTGATGGCGTGTAATAATTACAGTAAGGAATTGCAAACGTAACGATGTTGATGAGTGTGCGGCTAGGACATGTTTGTTGCACATGGAGCCACTGGTAATCGACCTAAAGGAACCGGAAGTGGGATATTTATTTAAGGGGGGGGTAGGCCTCGGAGCAACCATGCTTGATCTCAATACCTATTCCCCTAAGTGTCCAAGAAAGGGCTTCCGTCTTGCTCACTGATTTCGGGAAGGGAGGCACCAGTCACTAGTTGACGTAGACAGTACGATTCTATGGCAGACAACACTTTTGTTGAAATATTTGTTCGAACCTCGATAGGCGCTTCACGGTTGAACACCAGTTTATTACATGTGCTACAAACACCTGCACAAACATGTCCTAGCCGAACCCTTATCAATTTCGTTACGTTTGCTATTTCCTACTGTACTTTATTACACTCCATCTACCATTTCACAAAACTGCTCAGGGTATAATTTTATGCACTGATGCCAACATTTGCACTGACGAGTTTTGGTCAAAGCTCATGCTATTGTTGACCGATTTGCATGCTGTTTTCTGCATTCACCATGAATTAACTGCCCGCACATATCTCAAATTGGGACCAATGCCCAATTCATAAAGGAACGGGAAGTAGAAAATTTATTTAAGGGGCAGGGCCAGGGGGCACCCCTTAAGGATCGTAATATGTGGCCCCCTCCGTCGTGACCAACGATCGATGGTTGCTTAATGGCTAAACCAAATTGTGTGTCTGTAAACTCTACTGGGTCGATACTTTTGACTCACCCTGTATATTTAAAACGTAAAGCACAACAGCACTTAAACAGATGCAATTTTCTCAATTGTACATTTGATTATTGTACAAGTTATTGCGTAAGTGATCCAAAAGTAAGACATGCATGTCAAAATGGGGGTAATTACATAGAACAGCGCCTTTTCACGCCATCGACATAATTCAACTACCTGTCGATTCTTTTCGTCGCTGCCGTTCAGAAAATCGTAACGAAAACTTACGCAAACGCTTTTTTTCTTTTGTAAAATAAGTTTTAAAACACGTTAAAACGCCACTCCCAAAGCCAACGGAGACAGCAGCTATGCGAGGAACGCAACTACCACCCCAGCCGACCTTGGCGCTGTAATTGCTCGGATGACGATCTGCGCGTAGCTGTAATTTGGCACGCGGAATGTTACAAGGCAGGCCGGGCGTCCCTTTAAAAAGCCATTCACAACCGTTAAGCCGCCATAACGCGCGACGATGGGAGCGCAACAAGAAAACCCGATTTCGAATAGAACATTAGTAAACGGAAATTATATCCTTCCCAGGACAATTTTTTTCCAGTACGAAATGCCGTCCGCAGGGGCGCGCTTCGCAAGCATTTGTGCAAGCATTTGTGAAACAAGGTACAAATTATGTCACTTCCTGGTTTCACAAATGCTTGCGTCATACTATTTCTGATTTAAAAAATGCTCGATGTATATACATAATAGTGCGCGCGAAGCGCGCCCCTTCAGACGATGTTTCATACTGTAAAGAAATATTGATGTAGAAATAGAACGACAGTTCGCATCCATCACAAATCACCGCTTCAGCCATGCCGACGCAAATGAACGAGATAATTTCCGTTTACTAAGTACTGGTTGAAATCAGGTTTTCTTGTTGCGCTCCCATCGTCGCGTGTTATGGCGGCCTAACCACGGTTGTGAATGGCTTTTCAAAGGGACGCCCGGCCTGCCTTATAATATTCCGCGTGCCAAATTACAGCTACGCGCAGATCTTCATCCGAGCAATTACAGCGCCAAGGTCGGCTGCGTTCCTCGCATAGCTGCTGTCTCTGTTGGCTTTGGGAATAGTACACGAGACAGAATCAAGTCAACGATTGTGTCGTCACAAACCGGAATGATTCTCGTATTTTAAAATCACAGTTTATAATTTTCTAGGCTAGTGTCTTACAATTTTGCTTTGGCTATCTATTGGAATAATTAATTTTAATTTTTACCGCATTAGTCTATTAGATTTTAGATCTCATGGTAATTATTAGAAAATTAGTAGATGTATACACAGAGATGAAACGTCATGATTATTGTACGCGCGCAATGCATCATATAGTTACGGGTCGTTCTTAAATATAGTTAACAATATTCAACAGAAAATCTCCTAGACGCCACATTTTAGTTTTTTTAGCAAGAGAAAGACTAACGGTAAGTAAATAGACCTTTGGGGCCGTACTTGATGTGGTTGATCGAGAAAAATGGCGCTGGGAGGTTATAACCCTTTAAAGGCTCATAAACTCCTCCGTCCTGGCCGCATTACTCATACGTCGACTGCGCTAAAATATAGTTCACACGACCGCGGCGCGCATTGCTCTGTGAAACGCTAGATCATACTCATTTCAGAGCCGCACCACAGATTAAAGAACCCCCGCTTACAGATATACTGGCGCGCTAAGTGGTACCTCGTTTTCTTTTCTGCTGAGTCATACTTCGCACTTGATTCGCCAGCAGGCGCAGCAATCGCCTGCAATCCAGTTCCTGGCCTATACCCCCGTAGGAATTTTTTGAGTGGACGGATGAAACCTGTTATAGTGGTCAGGCACATTATAGGAAAATTTAAAAAAACAGAGGTAGACATCTGAGAAACTTCATCCGAATTTTCCAGCCGCCATTTTCCAATATGGCCGTTTTTTTCGATGAAATTCAACATACCGTTATGCTTTCAACTGTGTTATCAGATTCCAAAAGAGTTGTATCGGCTTCTGGATGATTAAAACACGTTTGTAATTAAGCCGCCTTTACAATGCTACTAAACTTATGTAAATATGTCAGCTGGAAGTGATTTAGAAAAATAAGGTACAAAAACGTACAAATCAATAAGGTACAAATCAATACAAAAACGTACAGTGCTACTTAGACCACAACATTTGTTTTTATATTTATTCTAAAAAATTTGAAGGCACTTACAGTGGTTAGCAGTAAGTGCCTTTCGAAACAATTAAACAATATGGAAAGAATAGCTCCCAACTTTTCAGAAAATCCTAAGCATGTCCATTTCGGGCTATTAGAGGGGTCGCAAGAGCACTTCGAATTCGAAAATCACCTTGCGCTTCTGTCACTACGGCATTACCTTTCACCATTATGTGGGTGTAGGACGGTCCCTAGCGATTTGGTTAGGGTTGATGGAAAGAATAGACCACCACCTTTCAGAAAATCTTAAGCATGTCCATTTCCGGCTATTAGAGGGGTCGCAAGAGTACTTTGAAGTCGAAAATCAGCATACGCTTTCATCGCTACGCCATACTTCTTCACCGTTAAATGGGCATAGGATGGTCCCCATGTAAGTTAAACGATTTCGGTTAGGGTTGATGGAAAGATTAGATCCACACCTTTCAGAAAATTCTAAGCATGTCCATTTCGGTTATTAGAGGGGTCGCAAGAGCACTTTCAATTCGAAAATCATCTTACGGTTTTGCCACAATACCATTACTTTTCATCTTTAACTGTCTTGAGGCCGATTCGTATATAAGTTAAACGATTTTTGTTAGGATTGATGGAAAGAATAGATCAGCACCTTTCAACAAATCTTAATCACGTCCAGTTGAGCTATTAGAGGGATCGCAAGAGCACTTTGAATTCGAAAATCACCTTGCGCTTTTCCACTACCCCATTAAATTTCACCCTTACATGGGCGTAGGACGGTCCCTATCTAAGTTAAATGATTTAGATTAGGATTGACGGAAAGAATAGATCCCCAGCTTTCTGAAAATCCTAAGCAAGTCTATTTTCGGCTATTAAAGGGGTCGTAAGAGCTCTTTCAATTCGAAAATCACCATACTTTGCCGCTATGCAGTCACCTCTTCACCTTTAAATGGGCGTAGGACGGTACCTTTTTAAGTTACAATAACTGTTGCGATTGATGGAGCGAATTGATCCCCACCTTTCATAAAAGCCTCAGCATGTCCAGTTCTGGCTATTAAAGGGTTCGCAAGAACACAAAAATCTCTATAACAACCAATTGAAAAAGAGATCGTTTTCGCTAATGAAGGGTGATACACTTCAAATACAATTTTAGGGTTGAAAGGCTACATTTATGTGAAAGATGTAAAAGTCCAGAATTGTGTTGACGGTTAAGGAGTTACTCCTCCCCCCCCCCCTACCGAAAACATTTTTTTTGGCTGTAATTTTTTTTTGGCCGTAACCGTCAACAAATCAAAAGCATAATGTGACGCAAAAACGTTCAGTATATTATTCTGGACACAATTCTAGACTTTTATCTTTTACGTGAAAGCAACCTTTGAACCCCAAAATCGTATTTAATGTATATTACCCTTAATTCGGGCGAACGATCCTTTTTTCAATAGGTAGTTATAGTGATTTTCGTTTTCAGAGAGCTCTTGTGAGCCTCTAATAACCCTAATTGAACATGCTTAGGATTTTCGGAAAGTTGGGGATCGATTCTTTCCATTAATCGTAACCAAAATTGTTTAAGTTAAAAAGGAACTGTCCTGCACCCATTTAAAGGTGAAGAGGTAATGGCATAGCGGCGAAAGCATATGGTGATTTTCGAATTCAAAGTGCTCTTGGGAGCCCTCTAATAGCTCAAAATGGACATGGTTAAAATTTTCTGAAAAGTGGGGATCTATTCATTCCACCAACCCTAACCGAAATTGTTTAACTTAGATAGGGAACGTCGTATGCCCATTTAAAAATTAGGAGGTAATGGCATAAAAGCATGTGGTGATTTTGAATTCGATGTGCTTTTGCGATCCCTCTAAAAGCCCTAAATGGACATGCTTAGAATTTTCTGAAAGGTGGGGATCTATACTTTCCATCAATCCTAACCTAAATTGTCTAACTTAGATGCAGAACGTCCTAAGCCCGTTTAAAGGTGAAGAAGTAATGATATAGCGGCGAAAGCGCTTGGCGATTTTCAAATTCAGAGTGCTCTTGCAACCCCTCTAATAGCCAATGGACATGCTTACGATTTACTGAAAGCTGTGGATCTATTCTTTCCACCAATTCTAACCGAAATCATCTAACTTAGATGTGGAACGTCCTAAGCCCGTTGAAAGGTGAAGATGTAATGGCATAGAGGCAAAAGTGTATGATGATTTTCGAATTCGTTGTGCTCTTGCGAACCCTCTAATAGCCCGAAATGGACATGATTAGTATTTTCTGAAAAGTGGGGATTTATTCGTTCCATCAACCCTAACCGAAATCGTTTAACTTAGATTGGGACCATCCTACGCCCATTTAAAGGTGAAGAGGTATGGCATAGCCATGAAAGCGTATGCTGATTTTCGAATTCGAAGTGCTCTTGCGACCCCTTTAATAGCCCGAAATGGACATGCTTAGGATTTTCTGAAAGGTGGGGAGCTATTCTTTCCATATTGTTTAATTGTTTCGAAAAGCACTTACTGCTAACCTCTGTAAGTGTTTTCAAATTTTTTAGAATAAATATAAAAAACAATTGTTGTGGGCTAAGTAGCACTGTACGTTTTTGTATTGATATATTTTTCTAAATCACTTCCGGCTGACATATTTACATACGTTTAGTAGCATTGTAAAGGTGGCTTAATTACAAACGTGTTTTAATCATCCCGAAGCCGATACAACTCTATTGGAATCCGATAACACAGTTGAAAGCATAACGGTATGTTGAAGTTCATAAAAAAAAAACGGCCATATTGGAAAATGGCGGCTGGAAAATTCGGATGAAGTTTCTCAGATGTCTACCTCTGTTTTTTTTTTTAATCTGCTATAATGTTCCTGACCACTGTAACAGGTTTCATCTGTCCACTCAAAAATTCCTACGGGGGTATAGGCAAGGGACAGGGCAAGGGACGATCAAATAAAAGGTAAATGAATTCATATAAAACTATTTCCGGTAATGTATCGAGGAAAACTGTTAAAATATATCGGAGGGAGTTATGTGCCTTTAACGTGTTTTAAAACTTATTTTGTAAAAGAAAAAAAGCGTTTGCGTAAGTTTTCGTTATGATTTTCTGAACGGCAACGACGAAAGGAATCGACAGGTAGTTGGATTATGTCGATGGCATGAAAAGGCGCTGCTATGTATAATTACCAAAATGGGTATAATTGCCCTTTAAAAAAAAAACGGGTGATAGCATTCGGTAGTTACGTAGTAACTCCTACTGCTGCTACAAATTGAGGTATTGCACCAAGGTTGCAGGGTAAATGCTGCTGCGTAGATCAAGTGATTGCGTTGACACACCCCCTCATAGACGGATGATGCTATTGTTGCAGCAATGCTCTTCCATTGTTGTAGCCGTGCTGGCACTGCTGATGATCATAACACGTGTTTACTTCATCCTTGTACTCCCAAGTTTATACTAAAGTTGCTTATGACGTCAAAATCATGCAGTATTACATTCGTCCTCTGGATGCAGTAGCGCATAATCAAAATTTCCGTTTCCCGTTTTGTGCAGTGCTGAACAAGGCAAAGGGGAGAGTTCAAGTATTACATCATCACGAAATTAGCAATTTTTCATACCCTCTCCACACCCTAATTATTCCATTATTACGTCATTATTAACTTACCCCTCGCCCCCCCCACCCCCTTCCAAATCAAGACAACAAAGTTTGTGCAAGTAAGGCCGCCCGCGCACTGAGCGACTTGGCCGCGTGGCCACATTGCTGCAGCCAATGAAAATTATTAGTGCGTGGTTTTACATAAACGGTAAGCATTCTCATTGGCTGCAGCGACCTGGCCGCGCAGCCAAGTCACTCAGTGCGCAGGCGGCTTAAGCGTACAGGAGGGGACTTTGGTGATATTTTTGTGGAAAACTGACTTCCATTTTTATTGCATTGTTTACGTCATCAACTGGCCACCATATCTTGCCCCCTCGTCAGCAGTCGTCATCCAGATGCGAATTCGCCCCCCGCCCGTAACTTGATGACGTAATACTTGAACGCTTCCAAGGATTTCTAAATGCTGTTTACGTCATCGATTGTTTAACCAGTGTCACTGACTATCCCTAGAATGGGAAGAACAGCGAAAACGCGATATTTCGTCCGAAAAGTGAAGTGGAAAATGAATGTCAGACAGCTGCAGCACTCAACTGTTCGTACTATATTTTGTCAATGTCCGTATGCACGATCTAAACCATGCGCAATGGGTGTTTGCCGTGACGTCACCATGAGTTAGCCAATGACGAACGAGAACAACGGCTGTTTGGCCGTCTGAGTGGACTAGCCTAGTCACGTGATATGCACGTCACACCAAACAGCCATGGCGTGTGCTAATACTGGGTTTACAAACATAGGGCCAAGTGAAATTCCGCAACAATAGAGTGGCTTGCCTTCTTTGGCCAGGCCAATTCACTTCTGACTTTTTTCAAGTCGCGGAGCGCACTGACCCGCAACAGGCAATTATAGGTTAGGCCAAGCCGCCAGAGGCCACGGGTCAGGTGGTAATCGCCACTCTGAATTAAGTACCAGCCTGCCCTGGTTGTATTCTTCATTCTTCCATTATAACAATGCAGCAGAAAATAAGATGTCAAAACAATCGCATAACAATGTGAAAAAACAATGTTAACCCGTTGTTGACAGGTTTCTTAGCCAAGCGTAGACTATTTGTGCTACCTTTTTACGATCTAGTTTACGATGAAAGGATAGCAAAAAAAAAGAGACAAGCGGGCCCAGCGACTACTTAGTTGCCACCAGTCTTCTGTACACTTCCGCCACTTCCGTCTCATACTACCTGGTTTTTTTTTTTCTTTATTCATTATAACTAATTTTTGGACGCTGATTCTAATGGTGAAAACCGTTTGCCTCTATCTTGTACCGTTCTGGAGTTGAAAAAGGTGATGGACGATCGCTGTACAAAAGACTAAGATGACTTGGTGCTTAAATTTTGTTCACCTTTATCGTATTCTTAGGCTTTAGTTAGCTATTTGTCCATAAGTCGTCAAATTTAGGTGTGTTTATTTCAACGTACTATTGTAAATGTTGGAAGTGAAGTAATCTCAATCATACGGAACTAGAATGAAAAGGATGTCGTAGACATATTTCCTCCCCCCAATCTTCTCTCGCTCCAGTGTATGTTTTCACTCGATTATTTTAGATATTGCTCGCAATGTAAGGGCTCCAGAATACGAAAGTGATGGTCGCAAACGCATGGGCGGAGGTAGCCTACAAGAAGAGCAATGGCGAAGTCCTCAAGAACGCGGGTGAGCTAGGTCACATTAGCATTAGAACTTGCGAAATGTAAGCTGGTTGCTAAATATTTATCTATATATGTATACATTTTTTTTTACACATTTTATTTGTTCGCAGTTTTGAAGCCGGTGTGTATTCGCCCGTTGGCAAATCGAGACAGCGTCGTTGGTGGGGTGCTAACTGGGATACAGTTGGAAGCGTTCGCAGTCCTCGAGGTTGGTTTGGCGGAAGTCATAAGAATGTCGAGAACAAGGCGGATGAAGAGGGACGGGAAGGAAAATCTGATAATCGCATCATTAGGTCAGGTTATCAGGATCAATTTGGGTAAGCCCGTTTTGATGCTTGACTGGGATAACTTTAAATTTAACTTTATTGTATACTGTCAAAGTGCCAGTAAGGCATACACATGACAAAGAAGAAAAAGAGTAGGCACAAAAAAGAAAAAAAAGCAGCATATACTTGCTTCCACAGAGTTAAGAAAATGAGGTCTCACATAGAACTTTTGATAAAATGACCGAGGTATTGAATGAAGTGATGCAAGTATGTAAGTTGGTGCAGTTTGAGCAAGAATCAGCCATATTGTAACAATGGTTAACAATGGTTTGTCCATTGTTGGCATATTGTTCCAGTCGCTAGGTTGCCCTCCTCACCATTGTTAGTAAACACGTTCATTGAATTTTCAGGCTGCACACACAATGTAGGTTACAACGCTGATATGAACAATTAATTAAATAATGTACTCACACATTTACTGTGAACGCGAACAGGTTTGTAGTATTATTTTGTGCAAATGGTTTCCGAGGGTTAGTATAAATAGGTTCTTCATTTCCTACACCAACCAAAATCTCCGTTGCTTGATGGCTGGTTGTTTTTAATTTTTAATTTATTTATTTATTTATTTGTTGGTGCTTATGTCATCTAAAGCAAACTGATGCTCGTGTAAATGAACCGGCTCGATTTTGAACCGTTTGGACTTTTTAGTAGAAGAATGAAGTGAATAAAGGGAGGACATTGCTGGCTTGGGCTATTAAGTGTCCACAATATGCCAGAATATATCCCATAATTGCTGAAGAAGGATGGTAGTTTATCATACTTACCTGGCTAGCATCAGGGATGTTTTTAAAGTCAGCGGCTTGCGA